>OFHS01002535.1:0-12560 GCA_900245855.1 Calvadosia cruxmelitensis | reverse complement strand
GAGGGTAACTCTTTTCTGTATTATGAATATTACTGTCTTACTGTGAGTGAATCAGGAATCTATATAAATATTTTTACTGGATTCGAAACTGCAGTTCTGCAGAAAAACTCTAACATGTTCTTCACGTACACCAACCCCCCAAAAATTTTTCGCCTCCAACTTTTCGGGTTTGGAGGGAGCCGCTTCGCGGCTGCTACGCAACCATTTGCCCCCCCCAAAAATTAAAAGCTGGCTATGCCACTGAGCAAAGTAGTTTATGACTAAATTTTTCAAAAGCAGACTTGCAGCTGTAGCGAACTACTTTTTAACTAAAAAGTGTATTTTCTAGCAAATTGTATTCTGATTTGGGACAATCATTTTAACTAGTTTTCCACATGCATTTGCATCTAGATTTTGCAAATTCCTTAGCGGTAGCGCAGTATTTCCTCAAATCAGCTTGAAAGTTGACATGATACTGCCCACTAGAACTATAGAATTGGCTTGAAAGTAGTATGATATTGATAGGCCTATAGACAGTGATTTTGTCAATAATGATGAAAAGCCAAACTTACTATAAATTTGTAAGAACATAGAAGCTCTCGGAGCATGACTCACGGATAATGCATCCATATAATAATCACAACGTAAATAACATAAGACATGAAATACAGTCGAACCTGCCTTAATTAACGACACCTTCGTTAAGCGGACACCTCTTCTGGCTAACACGGACAGTGGACTCTTTCCCTTAGAGCTGTTGTATCTTTGTGGTTTAAATTTCAAAGTCCTTTATATAAATACATGTGTTGTTTTTAGCCTATTTGCTGACCAAATCAGAGCAATTGTTCAGTTCGGTTTACCCGTGTTATATATCCGAGAGCAAACACTTTTGTTTACACCGCTATTGTCACTGCTATTGAAAATATATGGTGTGTAATAACGTCACTGCTATTGTCGCTCTTGAAGCGTGTCAATTAACGCCCAATTTCACGCAAGGATGTTTATTGATTCACTGCATTTCCCTACACTCTCCTGGAATATTATTGCTCAACTTTAGTCGAGTCATTGTCTTCCTATTGTCTTTCTCGCAAAGCAGCCTAGTCCGCGCAAAATAGATGATGTGAGCTTGTGAAAAAAAAACACACTCCGTTTCCCCCCTCTCATAGCATAGACGTCACGTTACCATAGTAACCGTGAGTCAAAAATGAAAGTAGTCAGCCAGTTTGCAGAGTATGGCACCACCGCCCCCGAGATTTCTATTTTGTTAGCAATATGGCGCCCCTGGTGTAGGTAAAAAATGCTTGGCAACTGAAGACAAAATAGGACATTCTTCGTATGATATTTATTTTTCCGTTTATTTTTATTTATTTGATTTTTATTTATTTAATTGATTTTCGCCCCTGAGTGATATTCTGTTGCAATTGCGCCCCTGCCCTGAACATTTTGGGCTCTGCCTTCCCCGAGATCCCGGCGAGAAGTGCCATACTCTGCAAACTGGGTAGTCAGTACTAATGAACTTGTTAGCTACTTTGGAGGATGTAGCGAGTAGTTGTAGCTAATTAGTAATATGATTTAGCCCACATTAGCAGGTGACAGATTTAGCGAAAGCCGAAGCAAGCAGCACTGTACTAATCAGCTTCTAAGCAACACCATACCATAGAAATTGTTGTCATTCTGGATGTGTAGTTCAATAAACCACATCGACGAACTTTAGCATTTCAATCCATCATCCACATCTGGGTACTTGTTATGATGAACGTCAGTGAATCAACATTGAAGGAAAGGAGATCCTACGAATTGTCCTTGAGATAGCAGTACAAGTAGGCTAATGAAGTAAACAAAACCAAGAGCTTTATCAAGTTTACAATGTACCAAGCTAACCAACGATGAAACGTGAACAGCATATAAAGTCCAGAATTTGTTCCGTACTTCAGTTATTCAAATTTTCTTCACTCTACTATCCAAAAATCCAAACGGAATAATGATCAAATCCAGACAAATGGACACCTACAGCTCTTGCAGACTTGCAGTCATGCTCTTGCTGCAGCTCTCTGCCACTGCCATCTCCTACTAGCCTCTCATCCATCGCGACTGTCCCATGGTGCTCCGCGTGGAATGTTGTCCTTGCACTGCAAAAGTCAAAACGCAACACGCAACTTTCTACATCAAGACATTTTACCAGCGATGCTGGTTCAGTTCTGAAAAATAGGAGCCTTATTGGCCTTGAATGTAAGGATATTACTTCCTAAGTAGTATATTCTCTATTATGTTGTTCTCGTTATTGAGGTCGCATGCAATCCCTTATTTATAGCTAAGCCTTGCAGTTTTGCCGGTGTCTAGGCTACCGTGTCTTTAGGCGGTGTAGTGCCGAGAGTCGAGAGTTTGCAGCTGACCTCAGAAGTTCAGACTAAATTTGTGTTGTATAGGTCTGCTCTCGTCCTGTGAAGCATTTGATCCAATAGAGTACTCTTTTGTGTCATGTATGCTGCATGCATGTTGTTCCTGCATGATGTCTGAAAGACAAGACTTCAAAGTTACCTCGCATCATCACCTGTCGTTTGCTGTCTTCTTTCCTGCAGCTTTTCCAATGGAGGCAGCGACGATCGGCAATCCTGCATGGGAAGCTGCCAAGGCAGCTCTGCAAAACTTGAACATGGAAACGTCTTCTGGCAATGTCGTGTCAGCAGCATCACCCTCTGTTACTGCCACTCCTGGCTATGTCCAGACACAACAGGCTGCACCTGGTTACTGCGCTGTCCCTGGTGTGCAGCAGTGGCCATACGCCCAGGCTTACGCTTATCCTTACGCTTACCAGCAGCAAGTGTAAGCAATTCGACACATAGTGTTTCCGTGCAGTCTATTTAGATTTGATAGGAGCGAGAGGGAGGAAGGCTATTGATGGGACCTTTGAGACTAATAGGATTCGGACTGTATATTCAAGCAGATGTTTTACTCATCTGGGCCCCAATGTTAGACACATGTAACGTACAGGCTACCAATGACAATAGAGATTGAAACAGGCAAGCATGGAACTTGAAGTTGAATGGACACTTGTCTTGTAACATTTAGGCACTGATGTATAACATGCTCTAGCCAGAATGGATCCGGAATGAAGATACTTATGATTGTGCAATGCTGTTGTCGTCAATCGCTTCAGGCGTTGGGCGTGTCATCAAAATCGAGCAGTACTGCCCACAGCCGACTTAGCACATACTCTACTCCTCCGAGAAGAGGTCACAGCAGAAAAGAGACTTTCCGCCTCTGTTGTGCCCATGATTGATTGAGAACTGTTTTATACCTAGTAAATTCACAGCGAGTAAATTTGAGGCTAAACCTGCATATATCAGACTAGTACTCATTCATTTACGAGTTCTGTTATGAAATGCATTTTATGTGCTAAAATCTAGTCATATATATCTCATTTGCTTGCATGTGTGATCGTGTTATACGCGGTAATGTTCAGTGAAGCATTTTCTACTAGTTGCTTAAAGTGCCGCGAGAAGGAGGGAAATCTCTGAAGCTGTAAGAAGTCTTGCCACTTGTGTACATCGTTGTTCAATTAGGTTGTCACTGTACCAACTGCTTTGTCCACTTTTGCTTCTGACTATCTTGTTTTTCATTGTCATTTCTCTCAACAGTTACATGACTCCTTATCAGTATCCTGGTTATGACCCTTCGTACTATGCCAATACCAGCAATGGATTCTTGGCAGGACAGCAGCAAGCCTATCAGATGCCTGCTCAAACCACAGTCACAAATAACACTGGTACTATCCCGCAATCAAAGAACATAACAGTAGCAGCTAGCTCAAATGATGCGAATGCAGTAAGATATTTGCAGATGATGGCAATCACATTATTAGCATCCTCAGGTCTTGTTTTACTTAGACATGGCTTACATTATCTTTGCAGGCTGGATTATCCGTGCAAAACCCACAAGCTAGCTATCCTGATGACAACAAGCGGCTGTCATGGAGATATAGAGAGGAAACCAATGGCACGCTAGAGAGCAGCGCTGCGTATGTGCCACGAGAAGAGTCGTCATTATCATGGAGGCGTCAGAAGGGCAGCACTTCAAATATGCCATGTTATCCTGGCAACAATGTCACTTCCGGTGATACCTCGTGCTGGAACTATAATTCAAATCCTACTTCAACTGCAAATTCTGAAACAGCGGAGCCACTCTTGCCGCCAGGTGTTGAAGCGCCAAAGTATTCAGCAGATCCTGTTAATCAAGTGACTAATAATAGCCAGACATATGCTGATGCTCTCAAGAACTCCCGCTCTTTTGGTCAAGAAATCAAAGGTAATGTGAGAAAAGTCCAAGCAATTATTACTGCTTTAGTGCAATCCCTTGATCGGGAATGCAATTCATATCATGCCAGATGCTTCAGTTTATGATACACTAGCAGGCAACCAACTATGATAAGGATTCTGATATATTGCAGCCCAAAAGCAAGGGGTACAGATGGAATTTACACCTAGTCACCTACGAAAGCCGGTAACGGCAGCAATCGAAAAGCAGCGTAATGACAAGGAGTGGCCAAAACCAGGCAATAACAAGCGGAAAAGTGCAGGTGATTCAGTGGCGACCAGGCAAGATGGTAATGATGCGGAATTTCAGCGCAAACAGACAGAGCAGCAGGAGTCAGAGTGAGTGCTGCTGCTTTGGACATTATAGTGCTTCTCCCTTTGTCTCTTGCATGGCATGTTCTCATAGAGATCACATTTGACGTGGCCTCACTCTAGCACTTTTATCCACAACGATTAGATTGCTAGTGACAGTTCTCCTTTCCATTGTTTTCAGTGGTCCACCGCCAGCAAAGATAAAACCGGGGGAATGGCCCCTAGCCATGAAGTAAGGCATTCTAAGTACTGGAATGCGTTATCAAAGTGGCCATAATGATAATGACTTCATTGTAATGCCATTGGTCACTCTCTTGCACAGTTGTGATCTTGTTTTAATTTCAGAGTTTATGTCAAGAAGGCATTTGACTCTTGCAAAAATGAAGCTCAGAAAGATGCACTGGAGAGGCATTTCAAGAAGTTTCTCAATCAAGTGTTGACTGATCGAACTTGTTTCACAATTGACTGGGAAAACTACCCCATGCCCAGGTGACATTTCGCGGCATTTGACGTTTTGTGCTCTTTCTCTGGCTGCACATTGTATGGAAAGCACACAGTAAACAATGTCATGAATTGTTATGATTGTAGCGTGATGAGTGAATTTGCTAAGAAGGAAAAATGGTCACCAAAGAAGAACAAGCATCCTAAGAAGCCAGTTCGTTGTGGTGTATTGAGGCCAAGGAGTGAATCCTTCTCATCCACTGGTTCTCATTCACCAGATGACAGATCTTGCTTGCAGAGTCGCAGTCGAAGTCCTGGCCTGAAAGACAAGAAGAGAGTAAGAGGAAGGGGTGCCAGTAGAGGGGCTCAGCGTGGTGGCAGGAAGCAAAGAAAGAAATCTAACGAAGCAGATCAAAATACCAAGAAGCAGCAAGGCAAAAAGAAACTGAAGTAATGGCAGTGTCTAATGGTCTTGAGATTGTTTACCAAATCCTTAATGACATGACCTGATGTTAATGATTGTATTATGTCTTGTTTAGAGCTATTCAGGGCTATGGCGTTGACTATCATGATGAGGAAATGACAAAGCGCATTGAGACAAGAGCAAACAGATTCCGTCACACATTGAATATGCCATCACCTTCATACAACATCACAGGATCTCTTAATGCTGCATTGGTAAATGCTAGACTCAGCCTCACTTTCATTCCTTTCACTGCCAGCACAAGCCTTGATTGTTTCATGCCTGTGTCCTGTTAACACACTGCCAGTAGCACTGTTCATCATCATCATCATCACTATCATCATCAATTGTTTGTCTTATAATAATATATGGTACATTTACTGTTTAGATTGCCAATGACGAGACAGAGAACGTCGATTGGGGCCAATTTCATATCACTGGAACATGTCAAGATCTGGAGAAGATGTATCTCAGATTAACTTCCGTAAGCTACTTTGAAGTTATAGTTATGCAGACCTTGTCTTTATGAGTTTCAAATGCTCTGCAGTTTTATGCTGCTGATTGCGGTGATTTGTTATACATTGATACCATTTCCTATGGCAGGCTCCTGAGCCATCTACCGTGCGTCCCCAACATGTATTGGAGAAATCTTTAGGTTTCATGAAGAAGCAGTGGGAAGAGAAGCACGACTACTCGTACATCTGTGAACAATTGAAGTCGATCAGACAGGATTTGACGGTAGTTTTCCAATGGGTGATTGGGTGGTAATGATTTGATTATTATAAATTGATTGTCATATTAACACTACTTATTACCATTAATCATTTTGCTTGTATTTATGTTGTTAGGTTCAAGGCCTTCGCAACGATTTCACTGTGGAAGTGTACGAAACACACGCACGAATAGCACTTGAAAAGGTCACTTAATTTTGTAATTTTATATTTTATATTTTGTTTGATGCATATTGTGTGCTGTTCTGGTGAATTAGTTTTCCAATGCTGTTTCCAGGGCGACCGAGAAGAATTCAATCAGTGTCAGACATGTTTAAAAGCGTTGTACAAAGAGGGAGCACAGGGCCACGAAGACGAGTTCATTGCATACAGCATATTGTACTACATGTACACAAGGAACTCACTTGGTATCCTTTCAACACTTGCACTGCATGTGTCTCTTGCTATCTTAATGGTATCATTGTGTCAGACTGTAGCAGAATATCTTATTGTCTATAATTATCAATCCAGTATCACTGTAGTAGTGAGCACTGGAGCAGCTGATTTTAACTTGTTTGATTCCATACGGAGTGTCAGCAAGCCGCTACATTCCCCACAGAGCAACTTGCTTTACTTTACTATTTATAATTTCTTGTCTATAATTATCAATCCAAGTCTATTGGTCTCACCATTTCGGACTTACAAAATACACGGCACAATTTAACAAACTATACAGATGAGACAAGCAAATGCCCTGCAAATGGCATTGGAGGTTTACTTAAATAGTGACTGTGGAATCTCTCGTTTCACATTGTCTCGAGGAGGAAGCCCTTTTGCCTTGGAAATTTAGAATCAAAATCAGTGATCTACTTATAATTGTGTTGCAAGCGGTTCAGTTCACTAAGAGCTAGTCAGCTATAACTGATTTAGAAAATGTAGGCAAAACTACTTTGCTGGACATGAAAGGAGCTCCTTACTTTCAAGTCGCTTTCTAAGTTAGTTTCTACTTCTACCACTGGACGCTCAGTTCTTGTGATATTGTTGTGTCCTGGCCACACAGCCTGTTTGTTTTCTTTGACCTACTTTCTGTTAGACATGTCAGCATGCCTTGCTTCATTGACACAAACACAAAAGTGTAGTAAGGCTGTCAAGCATTCACTGGCCTTACGAACGGCATGGGCGCTAAACAATCACCATGTCTTTTTTCAGCGTTATTTGGGTGCTCCATATATGTCCGGATATCTTATAGATTTGTTTATCGACAGAGAGAGAAGGGCAGCATTGAAAGTCATCATCAAATCGTAGGACAATCAACTCTTGCTTTGTTGACTCTGTTCTGTGTTGTCTGTTTTGTGGTGCATGTTGGTTTTTGTCCTTGTTTCTTCTGCATGTGTCACTTGCTCTGTGTTTGTTGTATTTGTGATGTCTTGTGGTCTTGTTTGATTGTTAATTGCACTGTTGTTCTTTTGTGTGGATTTGTTCTTTGTTTTGTTTGCTGTCGTGATTTTTGTGTGTAGGTTGCACTCACATAACTAGTTTACTTTAGAAGTCTTGTCTCTCGGTCAGGGGTTGTGGTTCCTTGTGTGTTACTATGATGCATAAAGGCAATATTAAATCCGTAAAAAGAGTACATTACGAGTGAGGTAGCAAGTGTTAACTCTGTTGGGCATTGTGTCCTGATAGTATTCAGAATGGCTAGTTTGTTATGTGTGCTACCGAGACTGTTCTTTGTTGTAATTTGGTTGGTTTTGTTCTTTCTTTTCTTTTCATCCCTATTTCCTGCCGGGCTTGCCATTGGATTTATGGGTAGGTATCGGCCACACCTTCCAGTTTCCTACGTGCAAGCGGAGCTTGCTTTCAAGGATCAAGAAAGCTGTGCAACATGGCTAGCCACCCTCAATGTCACTCTGACGCCTTGCCTCGAGAACATCGACTGCAAGACATCAATGAGCTGTCTGGCCGCAATGTAGAAAACCCCCTTCAAAGTCTCCTGTGTTTCCCTGTCAGTTGTATGCATGCGAGTGTCGCATCCAATCTGGCTCTTGTCACTCCTCGGCAATTATACAGCCGCGCATTTTTGCTACAATGTGTTGCCAAATTATCAGAACCAACATGTGTTTTGTGCAGCGCTAATCCGGCTGCTTTCTCATGCATTATTATTCTCAAACAGGAAGTAAAGATGGCAACCAGAGGAAGTACTGCAGCAAGACATCGAACTTTGTGTGACGCCAAGCACCTTATGGGGTATCTTTACTTCGCTGCTGAATGTATAGTGTACAGCAGCTAAAGGGACTTACATGGTTTTTACGTAAGAGATTGAACTAGAGAATTTTGTAAGAACTAATATTTCGTAAATATTGTATATCTTAGATTTCAAACAATGATTTGAATTAAGTTGATAATTGATATAATTATTATGAAGAAATTGTGCTTGACTTCTTGAGTTTGTGGTCCCCAGATCAATCGATAGAGGAGAGATTCCAGGGTGAAAATCGGAATGCACATAGCACTGATAATTAAAAAGAACACGTTTGAAGCGTGTATTTGTTGCCAGAATGAACGCAAAATAAAATCTCCTGTAGGGGTTACCACGGTAACCGTGAGCCAGAAACGATCAGCATTTCTGTCCGTGTTCATCCCAGATCAGTGATGAATGCATAGAGAATTCAAGACCGCTTGAAACCAGTGGCGGCGCCAGCCAGAAATATGTGGAGGGGATAAAACCAAGTTTTGCTGTCCTGGTGAGGCATCGGGGCGAAGCCCACTAGGGGGCGACGCGTCCCCCAGTCCACCCCCTGGCGCCGCCCCTGCTTGAAACTGACGAATTGGCCAAGACCACCGATTGGAATGGCGCGAGAAGCAAGTGGCACGTTGATAGACGCCGGGCGTTCAGTTCAATCATATGGAATTAAATACCGACATATTTGAAATCATTGAATGGCAAATCATTCATAGAGTAAAGCGCCGAATTAACAGTCAACCCAAATCTCGCGGTTTTCAAACCGTCCTGAGCATCCTGAACACACATCGGTCGGCCAGTGGCATTCTGCAGGAGTTAATACTCGAGAGTAACACTGAACAAAGCTTGAAAGAGCAAAGAATGCCGTCATGCGGAGGTCTTTCTGTCTGAAGCCGGTCTGAAATGATATCATCTTTGCGGCCATAAAAGAAGGCTTACGGAGCATGACACATCGTACATCAACGCATGCGCAGTACCATCACCTTTGAAAAGTGTCAACAACGCGCTTCACGTGAAACTGACTTGTGATCGTCCCAATTGATCGTTCTGTTGGCTGGTGGACTTGCTTGTTATTATTGTGCGGCAAGTGGGTCGTGTTGTGTCTTGCTCGCTTTGTCGTCTGTTTCAAAGAGGGATGTGAATTTTGACGAGCCATTTCAGAACCGTTTGCAATGCTCACCGATGGACCATCAGCTTGAAGTGTGGCAACAACTTAGAGATGTTTTCGATTCTTGTGACCACGACAGCGATGGTTACGTGAAGATTGAAGATTTGATCAATCTTGGTCGTGGTCATAAAGATGAAGGGAGCTCTGAGGTAGGCTTTCCTTCAAATGTTTGTTTGCATGCCTTCAAATCCTCTGTGGATAATTTAAAGCCTTCAGTCATGATTTATAAGTACTGCTGACCACGGAACTGCATCATGTTGTGCTCTTGTTGTGCTGTTCAGCGTTTCCGCGTCCAGTCAACAGATAGCATCGTCTTCTTGCGGTAATTACGATATATACGATGCATCTGTTTGATTTGATGGAGTCATGCTTCACCTGGTCATCATCACTGGGATGTCTGGCGTTTGTCTGTTTCAAACGGAAGACGCTTGTCCTTCAGCCGCTGTAATGATGAACAGGCTCTATGCATGGCGGCTTGCCAATGTTTCATGTCATGTGTTACTACTACTGCCTTTGACCCCGTTTGCAATTGTTAAAGTGTGCCTGCTGCACTGTCGTTGGGAAACACTCTTATCTTTAGCAGCGAACCGGCTAATCCTGGCGCTGTCATGGGAAAGCGCTGAGTTTCTGATCTCCCGTGAATGTGGCATAATTATCTGAACACAACATAATGGTGACGCTTCGATGCGTGACTAATGTGGTCCACTGGACTGATCATGAGGACCATATTATATTGGTCAGGTCTGAATTACATGGTTATTGCAGACAGTAACCCATAGTAACCACACTGGAGTGGTACAAAGACGTGTGGAACCCTCTATTTGCCTGTTAATAGGCAAACACCTGAGGAGAGTTTTAATCCTGTTGATTGAAAATTCAGTTTTACCGTGCCTGAAGGTGAACAGTCATTGCAGTTACGTTGCAGCTGGAGACTGATTCTGTCTTGCCAGACATTGATGCTTACTTGCTTAATTAGGTCTCAGATCTACAGTATGTTGGCACTTTGGTCAGCGTAAAACGGTAAAATGAGTGACCATGTTTGATATGCGACTGTATTCTTTTCTTTCAGGAGCTAGAGGTTATTTTGAAGAACCTCGACCTAGATGGAACAGGACGTATCAACTTTGATGTTTTTTGCGAGAGAGTCAGGCAATGTTACGCTGAGCCTGTCAAGACTGGTGCGCATTTCCCCTTTGTGATTAATTATGTGCTCATTAGCATACAATGCAGAGATCCTAACAGTGATCACCATCCTCGTTTGCAGGTGAATTTGTCTCAGTGAAATACGAGTTAAAAGAGCCGCACCGACTGCGATCATATACAGATAGTGAAGGATTCTTTGAAGGGGTAAGACTTTGGTATCCAAATGCAATTATCTAGAGTCAACCACTCTGTGTGACGTGTTTCTTGATGGTTACATGTTTTCTCTACCATCACATTTGTAGAATGACAGCACGTCCCACAGCACTACATCCACAAATGAATTTGGGGGTGATCTCGATGAGCCATTGGTGGCAGCATTTAGAAGGAGTTGTTCCGAGGCACTTTCATCAAAAAAACACCTGACCATCTACTCAACGTATCCTCCAACTGGTGTGCGCAAGCACAAAAGGCAATATCCATCATTATTTGGAAATAGAAAGATACTTAGTCGGACAAGTGAATTACGTTCGCAAGATCTTGAAGAAAGTTTTGAAGCTTACGGGGAAGCAAATGGGGATGAGTCTTTCTACCATTTGGACTGTGAATCGTCTCCTATTCCGTGAGTATCTCATGTTCTCATTTTGAGCAGAGCTCTATTCAATTGTAATTCAATTAAAATCAGCGCCTTGAATTTGTCAATAATTTACAGAACTGACCGTGTACTCATTTGGACTCAGAAAATAACAGCTACCATTAATGTTTAAATTGAATTTCTATTTCATTGCTTAGTGTTAGAGTTACTTTGCAGAAAAGAATTATAATTATTTTGTTGAAATGTTCTGTTGCAGGCGACCGTCTCTTCTCAGACCATTATCAGGCTCATCAGTTGCAAGGTCTGTTTATGGCTGCATATCTAGTTCTAATAGCTTTTTTCCTCTACAAAATAACTGTTACTTGAACTGTGTTTATTGTTGGCTGTAATGGCTGCGAGTAAACTGAGCAAAAACAGATGTTCAACCAAATACCGAATAAGACAGAAAATCACATCAATCTGGAAACTTCTAGTGGAAGATGTTAAGATTAGATGACAATTACAGTGGTCGCCGCTTAATAAAACCGCGGTTAATAAAACCCGCCATTTTAAAGAACCAATCGCCGANAAAACAATCATGAGAGAGAGAAGCTCTCGGAGAATCTGTCATCGCTTCCGCGCTAGGTTGATGCTGCCGTGTTGACGCCCAAATTGATTCTAACCTCCTAAGGTTCTCGCAGGGCATTACTTTTTACTCACCAATTATTTAAGGTCAATATCACTACAGTGGTCGCCGCTTAATAAAACCGCGGTTAATAAAACCCGCCATTTTAAAGAACCAATCGCCGAAGGTCCGGATTATCTACGTATGTTTTCTCTTAGCAAAACCCCATTTAATAAAACCAAAGCCCCGTTTAATCAAACCACCTCAGAGCCTCAGACATCAAACTGTTCTATGAGTTGCTTGCTTGACAGTGAATTTTTGCTCTACGAAGCGCGGGGAGCACGTGTTTTGATCGTTGCACGCATAGCCGCTCAGGTTGAATTACAAAAGCCGTAAAACCAATGTAAACAAACAGTCGTGCGACAAAGATTGCTGTGGGTTTCTCAACAGTTGTGACTTCCTCAAAGTGGCACCGTAGGTGCAACCAAGACATTACCATAAAGACAATTAGAATTATTCTAGAAACCACTATTCTTTAAGAAAGTATTCTTTACATCATCACAATAAAAATGACGTCATTTATTGTCTTTGCTTAA
>OFHS01002534.1:0-19958 GCA_900245855.1 Calvadosia cruxmelitensis | reverse complement strand
TGGGTCCCTAAGGCCGATGGGCACTGCAGCGTAAACCATGTAGAGAGTGTCGCTGTTGATGTGCTTGTGGTCCATCGTAAGATCCATCGTTGGCTTCATCAGTTCTATATCAGCAAGACGCGAAGCAGGACGGGATGCTTTTATTTCTCCGTCTTCAAAGACAGCGTGAGCAGCAATGACATCGGTAGCTAACTGAATCGAGGCCCTGGCACTCGCTCCCCGTGTAACCGTGCGAAGAGCCTACCCCCTCCCCTTAGATCGGACCAGACCCAGGCAGAGCACTACTTAGAGGAGTTGGATATAGACATGTTCAACCTGCCCGACGGCAATCGATTTCCTGCCTGATTAGTACTCCACCCGCTTACTACAACGAGCAAAATTACAGTGAAGACATGATACTGGTCGATACTCCTCTGTGCTTCTTACGTTCGCTAAACGGCACGTCGTCATCTCAACAGCTCCCAATTTACAACCCGCGTGATGATACACTTAATACAGGCAAGCCTCCCCGTGCAACTCGAGCGTCAGTGAAAACACGTGTTGTGCTTGGCGTGCTTCGTCCATGTGCAGTGAGTTCAAGCGGCCATTGGCCTGACGATTGCTTTGCTTCTCAATTGTTCGTTGTCGTGGTGACGGTTGTCATGGTGATGTCACGTAGCAGATGAGCTGTTCCACCCTGAATGACCAACTCGCTGGAGTCATGGTGCCCTGCTGTAGATCGATGCGGATGACGGGTAGTTGTCGTTTGTCGTTCCAAAATCCAGAGTCGTATGCAATTCTATTCGGCGTTAAGTTGGTGTTGCATGGTGTAGCCTGAGGACAGCAGCATGTGATGTTGTAGGAACAGTGACAGATGTCTTTGCCGACTGTGGATGGAAAATAATTGTTGATCGATCCGTCTCTGCCGTGCCATTCTGAGTTCTGGCCCAGTGGCCTTTGCTTGGCTGAGTAGGTGAAGCCCTGTTCACACTTGCTCGCTCTTTGGATCACACTTTCGATGACCGGCATTGGATCTTCGTAATTGACTGGTCTGTTATACGTTGCGACTGGGCTGCTGTAGGGAAACGATTCCTTTGCCGTTTCTGCGGTCGGGCGAAAGACGAAGGCGTGCCGTGATTCGATGCAGTGTAGTCTGGATGGATTCTCCGTCTCGCTCAAAGGAATTGTGATGGTCTTCCGCGTTATGACCGGCACTGAAATCGATCGAAATCACGTCAATGCGACGCTGTCTTCGACTGAAACGGGTCATTTAATTGATGGCGTCTCACTTACCTCTCTTCAATCCATCCACCAACTTCACCTGAGAAGGAAGCAACAATCGGTCAGTTCGTTCGGGGCGCAGTCATGGCAGGCATATGTGAAACCTAAAATACAGAGATAGCTATATATATTTCAGCTTACCATCGGATCTCTACCAGAGCTCGTGTGCTCCTTGCTGTACGGCCAACGTTTTGAGTAGGAATCGCCAATTATCTCGCAGAAAATCCGTTTGTTGAGTGGCACTTTTAAGCTGTTCGTTCGTTCGTTGACGTTCATACCAATGCATGCCTCAGTCACCAAGCAGTACTGCATGCAGTGATGAATGGACGGCAGGAAGAAGACGTCAATGCGCCACAGGCATTGCCAGTCTGCTGTCGGATCGTAGAAGTAAAGCTCTGAAGACACCAACGATGTCACTGCCAACAACACCAGATAGACGGACGCTTTGATGAATGTGGTCGGTGACATGTCTAGCCACTTCATGACGCCGAGAGACACGCTGAACCCCACCTGACGTCTCTCGTTTGCTTCTGGAGTCGCACCTTAACGTCGCCTACAGCTGGTCAAACTCTTCGCGATGGGAATCACCGCTTCTTATAACAGAGAAGATCCTACCTGCTTCGACCTGCAGATGGTGGGACATCAACGAGTTGCCCGATGGGGGGCTAGAGCTGCTGCGTCCCACCTTGAAAAATGATGATTAGACTTTGCCGCTCTCTAAATGTTCAACCTGCGTTTTTCTCTGTTTTTGGATCGTAATTACCGCAGCGCATGACCCCCACTGAGCTTTCACGGGCTCTCATTGGTCACTGTAGGCCACTTTGCTTTGGGCTAATGTTGTAAATTGTCGCACTAAAGAAGCACCCGCTAAAAGGCAACCCGCTGCCCTTCGTACCGCCGGTAGTCACCAAATTCGACTATTCGTAGCTTAGACCCATGACACAATCCCATGCAAGCCGAAGTGGACAATTGTTTTTTCCTCGAATATTGTTATGGAGCTAAGGAATTACCTTATCGCTGTTAGACTTTACACATTTGAACGTTTTTAATTTCGTATCATTGAAATTATCGGTTAATTGATAATCTTAATCTGATCTCCGAATGCTTTTTGGCATGCATCGAATAGATATGTCTGTTGACCGCATTAAGTTTTTTTTGTGCCACATGAATGCGAGACTGTAACCTCGCTACCGTACTGCGCAGGGGCCTTGGCCTAAAGTACTTGTTAGAATTATTCCTTGTAATCTTATGCCGAGGTAGAACAGATAATTATGTCTTTGACGAGTTTTGGTGCTGTAGTTTTGACCTCGACTGTGAAGGATGCTCCGTAGAGAAAGATCAAACCCACGGAGGATTTCCTTGATCGTCTGTTGTTAATAGGATCCGTTTGGAGTGTCCTCCGATCCTTATTAATTTCTGGATGCCAAATTATTCTACTAAAAGGCAATTACTCGCCCAATCGAGTGGTACATTTCTTATTGCTAAATTATTCAACTAAAAGGTAATTACTTGTTTTCGAGTGAAATTTCGTCTGCGTGTACGTAGCACAGAACCTAGGCACCAACTGCGTGGCGGAAAAGTTCTATGGCAGGTTTTTAATTGTTATTGTTGAAGTCGGTTGAAGTAGGCAGCACCTGGCGTGCATTTTGTGATGTTGTGCAAGCGATGCGTTTCACGTGTGTCGGTTTAATCATATTCCGGTTATATGAAATTTCATATTATCAGAGATGTGCTCTATATGTATAGCAGTCACCGTAGCTACAGTAGAGAGAGGACTGGGAACTAATTAGGGTTACATGAAATTGAGGCTTCGATTAAGGCGAGGCTATAGGAATAAATATTGTTAATACCTGTCACCATAGTTACATATTCATTAAATTCATGTAAGCAGGTAATTTTCAAGTTCTCGTCGGTATTACCGAATTAGAAAACAAATAAGTTTTGTTCTGCATTTGTTGTGATTACTATTTGGCATTGTGGTTTGTTTGTGTAGTTGGGTGACATACCACGATATTATGGCGTTTGAAGATCCCGGTTTCTTCTGCACCAAATGCTTTGACCATTTGCATTTCTCTGAAGACAAGAAGAAACTCTACGATTTCGAAGCGTATCCGTTCGATGGCATGCAGTGGTAGCACCTCACTCGATAATAGAATAATCACGAATGCTCTGACGTCCAAAGAGCAGTGTCTTACGCGCATGCCTCATAACAGGCTGCCGCTGACACCGTGTCAGATGGCACTCAAGTTAATCAGCGCGATCATTGCGATGAAATTTAAATATTTAAATGTATATAGTTTGTATTTTATAGTTTTATATTTGGTAGCGTTGTTTACTGTATGAAATTGTGTATAGAAGAAAGGAACATTTTAGCGATTTTCTTTTATTTCTTCATCATCCTCTCGTTTTTAGTCGTGATTTCTTTTTGATTACTCTTCTTAATTGTTATTGCTATTAATTTGGCTTCAGTCATGTCGTCCCTTTTCGCTTCGTGGAATGCATTGAGCCGTCGTATCTAGACATATGCGTTGATTTCAACAGGTCGCTCTCAGACAGTGATTGGTGCTCGCCTTTTTGGATGGTTTCTTTCCCTTGTCGTCCTTCAATTCCATCAGAGCTTGTTGTTTTCGTCAAAACTCGCAACGTCATTGGTTTCTGGCGCATGCGGGTTGATTCAATCAATCCTTGCCTTGTCCCATGGGTATGACAAGTAGCTGAACGTGCACTGATAATATGCGCTCTTCTGGTGCCCACAGGATTCGGGCAGCTCATTCTCCGTCCTTGTTGGGACAAATGTGGTAAGTTGCTATGACTACGGCATCCATGGAGGTGTTTCCGTGGTGACGGCTGGCTGACTGCCGATTCGCTGATCGGTCGAAATGAGAATGGCGTACTATTAACGGGTTTGAGACGCAGGTGGGGGAAGTCGTCAATGCTCTGCTTCCGCTGAAGCGAATTCCTACGATGATAGGCAATAGGAAGCGGTGGCGCTGCCGGAAGACTGTGCCGCCTTGCATGCCGGGATGGTGGAGTAGTGCCAGCCTCTAGAACCTTCCTCAGCCTGCAAGAATACAATGTGTTAGAATAAACTGACAATGACGCCGGCATGAGAGACATGCAGGCTACAAAAAGCTGTGACTAAACATCTGTTCCTGCTTTTTTTAAGTTGAAGAGACTTGGCAAAATTGCTTTACGAGGCAGCAGCATGAAGATGAGACCAAATCTAATTTAGCCGTCTGTAGACGTTTAAACCAATTCTTACGTTGTAACCAATTGACTAATCTTGCTCTTTTTCTCCGGATCATCTTCTTCGGATTCTATGGAATTGTCTTCTGGCGATGATGATGTCTCGTCTCCGTGTGTCATCCCCTGTATCTCTACTCGATCGAGGCTGCGATTTGACGTGGTTGCGAGGCTTTCAGATGAAAAGACAACGCCCGATGGACTGCAAGTTCTCGCAGCCATGTTGGTGTAATATTGAAAGCTGTGGAACGAAAATGAAAATTGGGATGATTGTACATTCAATGCGAATTGTTTACAGTATTGTAAAAGTTTCCAATAAGTTATAACTAATTTCTATACAATTGAGAGCTATAAAAGTACTGTGGAAATACTTATAATAACTGCTACTAAATCTACAGTACTATAAAAAAGAACCGACTTGACTATTTACAAATTAAAAATCTCGTCCATCATAACTCTTGAGAGAATATTGCCTAAAACACAGACTGCGTTGCAACATTCAATCGGAAAGTGAATATACTTGAGGCAGGAGACTGACAGTTCCCTCGACCCAAGATAGTCTTTCCTTGTTAGTCTCTTTCGCCTTGGATAATTTTTATTTTGGAAAGGGTAAAACCAAGGGGTAAAACAATATCAGCTGAGTATTTCATGGAACACCGTAAAGTTGCGAGGGAGCTAACCCCGATGCTGTACACGAAACGAGCAACATCTAACTACTGTTGCTGATCAAATATAGTTGGTGGACCGTCAAGGTACAAAAAAGGTCAAATTTTGTTCTATTTGTCGTATTTAATACTTTCACCTCTGAGGTCGTGGGTTCGAATCGCGCTGGTGGCAGAAATCGTCGATTGCGAAAAGATATCTTTCGGCAACGCTCATGCGAAAGAAATGTTTCGGGTTCCCTTGCCGACTCCCTGTGAGGGTTTTCCCGAGTAATTTCAGTTTCCCTCATGCTCTCAAAATCAATATAATATCGTCATTTGTATAATAATCATGTGATCTCGCTCCAGTACAAAAATTGTAAACATTTACCTTGGAGTGAAATTGCTTAACCTACCGGAAGGTTGCTGCGAGGAATTGTCGATGCCGTAGACGCCGCAGGCTTGATTGAGCTGTTTCGTCGCTCGGATTTGATAAGGAGGTTTGACGCAATGACTTACCTCGATTCGATTGTGACGTAGCGCCGGCCATGTCACCATGACAACTGAGGAATGACGAATCAAGAGGGACCAGAGCATCTCGCTACAATCGCTAGTTGTCGTGATATTACGGGTCAATTTTAAATGCTTACTTGCTTAGTTACAATAGATTTACGGAAATAGAAGGCAATGTGACCAAGCAGCCTCTGCTCCTATTCTGAAATTAGCAGGAATGTTAAAATTACTTCACCAAAGTAGTCAATTACACTACAAATTAATTTTCTCAAAAAGAACTAATTACACCAAAAATTATTTGTTTCTAAAAGTAATTAATTGCAATTACAAATTATCTTCCCCCAAAAAGTAATTAATTACAAATTACTGGTGTCCGTTACTTCTACTATTGTCGTCAAACAGAGCAAGTAAATTTTGTCTTCTTCACTGGTTCTCTGTGAACCAATCTTGTGTTTGAGATGCATCATCATCATCATCATCATCATTTATTCAGATTATCCAATCAGATACAATTTCTGTTTTTCATGGAGCTGAGTTCACAGACTAATACATCATAATATAATACTTTTGTTGCTTTTTTACCTAAAATGTTCTTTGATAATTGAGTTGAATCTGGCCCCACTAGCAATCGACTTCATTTGCGATGACAGACCGTTCCATAGACGGGCCCCAGCAGCCTGAAAGGAGTGACGATGGCTAGATTTGATGTAGCAGTTATTGTTAGTGGAAGATCGTGTTTTTGAAGAGAATGGAGGCTGGAAAAGGTCTCTGATCAGAGGAGGTGCATCACGATGTTGAATTTTCTGCATCAAGGAGAGCTGATGATGCAGTTTACAGTCAAGCCTGTATTAGCGGTCACCTCTATAGAGCAGCCACCTGTGTATATTGTCCACTCTTCATAACCCCAAAAAGAACACTTTCTACAGAAATTAACCTGAACAGAAAGGCCACCTGTCTATAAAGGTCGTTATCCTCAGGTCCTAAAGATGACCGTTATAGACAGGTTTCACTGTAGAAGGCATATGTATGGAGCTGCATAAGGGTGGTTTATAGTAAAGCAGATATTGCAGCTAAGCACAGCAAACGGTGACTACTATATTTCTCCTGCATCAGCATTCTGCAGTCCTGTTCCACTGTTAACATTCTGTGTTATTGGATGAATTGCAAACAAGATTGCAAGGTTATGATTCCCGGTTGTTTGATTGCTCTCACGTTGCAATGGCGATTGTTAAATAGATTGCAAGGCAAATATGACGCCATGATCGGTAATGATAATTATTGAAAGTCAAGAGACAGACCCTCCTGCATAGTTGTGCAGCAGATAACTACGTTTAAATGTTCAGATTCCTTTATGCTTTTTGTTCTGTAACAATATATACAAGTAGTCAGAACTGAAGCTACAACTATTATGTCTGCTTGTAGTAATGTTTTTGTCTTTTGCAACGAAAAGTAATTTTGAAAATTACATATGTCGGAAAAGTACTCACTGCTCCAAAAAGTAATTAGTTACATTTCAAATTACTTTTTCAGGAAAGTATTTAATTACTCTAAAGGCATAGTCTTATTTATTTACAAAATCATTATGTAGGATATACAATATTGTCTTTTTAAACCCATTTGGATGTAAATGTGGCATAGTTGGCCATTTGCACATTTCTACTTTAGTAAAGTAAGATTACGTAAGTAAGATTAGTTTTTTAACCCTTAGATGTTTATTTGTAAATAGTTCGTGAATAGAATGTAATTTTAGAGGTATTTTTTAATTGAAGATATTATTGCATTTGTACTTAAGATTAAGTTTTATTTATTTATTTCTGACCTTGTATTGTTTTAAAGTCACATAGTTGAAAATAAAATCATCATTTAAAAAAAAAAAGATTACGTACGATTGTTACTTTCTTTTAAAGAGGCAGAGTGCTCAAATGTGAGCTTGCCCTTTAGTATTAGAAGAAAAGGAAGAAGAAACTTCGATGAGCCAATAGCTGCTATGGAGACGCCGTCATCCACTTGGGCCTTTATTCATCGACTGGAACTCAAGTGTATTCCGGGACTAAACGTCTAGTCTGGACCAAGGGTCTGGACTAAATTACTAAAATCTGCATATGGGACTTGAGATTTAGCCCTGGACTACGCCTCAGTCCAAGTCCATCGATAAGGCCCATTCTCGGTGAATTCCGATTTCAAACTTAGCCCTTGGGACTTGTCAGGTTGACAGCTGACAAGAAGTAGATGACGTAATCGACACGATCATCATAATTATGATCAGATGGATCGTCAGATTGTCTCCAAAGCCCCGCGAGACCCTCGTGGCTATACGCATGATGTTCTCCCGAAAGATTTCCATCCACTAAGAGATCCTCTGGCTGGCTGTAATCTTTAAGTTCATGAGGTTACCTGCGATGAATGTAATGTTGGCTGTGGAACACAGTCTAGAAAATGGTTTTCTAGGGAAATCTACAAGGCTTATAGAGCAGTAAGCAGGAACAAAACTCCATCGAGTCCTTCGATAACAAGTGTGGAAAATCATTATCGTCAAGATAGCTACAAAGACTTACAGTACAACTCAATCACCGCGCTGTTTGATATCAGTGATAATAACCAATATCAGTTGCGGAGAGCAATGTAAATCTTAGATCTTTTAGATGTTTATTAATTAATTTTATTTCTGATATTTATTTTATCATTTTGGATTCAGCACATATACCGACAGAGAGATCGTTACAACATGATTTTAGCATTGTCATCTTCGGTAGTTGAATACGGTTTAACAAATAAAACTCTATGAATTCAAATCAACTTGATCTTATCCTATCCTATTTTGTCCCTTCCTTCGAAGAGTGTTTTCCGATGTGATGGAATAAATTTTCTCCTTTGAATTCCAATATTTGGAATAGAACCTGGAATTCTGGAATTAGCCAATCGCAAGGCAGCTCTGTGTATAGCATCAGCAGAACATTGCTGATTGAGTCAATAAAAGAAGTCTGGTAAAGTTTAGCAATAAAACCTTCATCTGAAAACGAGATTTTGGTCCACGATTTCTGCTGTCTCGTAGCTGTCTTGATAGTCCAAGTGATGACGTCAAAATATCCCGATCTAGCTATGACGTCATCTTCCAGCTGCATGTAATAGCGGCCAAGAGCGCTGGAATACTTCATTAAATAAGCGTAATCCAGGTTTTGTTTTGACCTCCAAGCCACCCTGGCCTCGCTATCACCAAAGGCCTTGTGTAAGCCATTCAATGGTCTGTAGTATCGTTCTGGCGCAACAATGACGTGAACGAGGCCAGCTTCTAAATAGTATTGTAGTCCTCTACGAACTTTTTCGATCAAGATGGCGCGCTTCTCAGGAATGCTGTCTCCAAGAAATATCACCAGCTTAATTTGTAAAAGGTCCTTGCTGCTCAAGTGGTCCAGCAAAGCGTGGACTGTCTTTAAGACGTAAATAACATCCTTTCCTTCGTGGTTCCTGACCACTGTTGGTATACCAATCACAAGAAGATCTAATGAAAAACAAAAGTAAATCAGAAAATTGAAGTGTAGTGCTGAATTCCATACCCAGAAATAGCTTGCTTGGAGGTCACAAGAGATGTTACGAACTAATGAGCTACCAAGAATCACCAGAGACGCAACAATAGCGTGGATTATTTTGAAAATTTCCCTCGATCCTTTTTCAAGACTTTCTATTCTAGTTAATAATTCTGACGTATTATCATCGTTTTGTCATGTAAATGAGAGAAATTGACTATACAGTTATTCGACATTTGGATTTATTGTGAAGATTTGAATTTGAATTTCGTGTTATGAACTAACTGTGGACAGTATTCTACGCAGTTAGTCAAGAGAATTAGCATATCTATAGCGACGAGAACTAAAACATTCTATCCTTTTCAATATCCTTAAATTCTTCATTGTGCACGGCAGTATTGCGTTATTAAATCGAATGAAGAACCCTCAAAGGAACATTTTTTACCTTCTATCTTTCGTTGTCCGCCAAGCAGCAGTGCTTCTCGCCTCGTAATGAACTTGCCATCCTTATCCGTGATAAATGCTTCGTCCCAGACCTCACTGCTACTTGATAACGAGGCTTTGACGCTACCGCATCCTCTATTGATGGACTGACCTGCAATGGAATCATGAGTATGCTGTGTATCGTAAGCGCATGCGCATGACGTACGTAAGGATATTCACGCATGCGTCTTACCGCTCGTCAGAGTGTGTTTACCATTTACTGACTTAGGTTATTTATTGCTGACACTGAATATACTGTCTAGCCGACTGATACCTACGTGTGGTCTGTCAGTATCTTACATGGCTCAGTGGATTCGCTGGCGGATTTTCATTCAGAATTATTTCTACTTCGTATGTTCTCATGGCTACCGTGCAATCCCTGAAGAATACCCGTGCTGAGTTGAAGGGCTACCTGCGACGAGGCCTTGATCGCCTTACTTCAGTTGTGGAGGATTTCCCGAGTGATCCCAACGCACAGCCGCTGACCTTCAGCGACCGGGAAGAATCTGATTTTCTATTGGAACGAACTTATGACTCGTTCCATAGTCTGTCAGTATCTTACAGAGAGCTATACTGCTATAGAATAGCAACACTGAACGCATTTCCCTTGCACAGATAATTAAATCGAATCAATTTGAAGGACTCCACAAGAGACTTCTTTATGGCGTCCCACGATGTTGCCACGGCAACCTTCGAGTCGTGGCCTCGTGGGTTCATCGTAAAAACGTGTTGTATTTTCTGGGATAGCATTGAATATACCAGCATTTATTTTACCTATTTATTTCTATTTTAGTGCAAACATCGTGGTTCTTTCTTTGAGTTTAATAATTTACAGCCTCAAAGCTTTTAAAGTGATTGAATATATGCCATCCAATTCATCAGCAGTTTGCTATGCTGAATATTCCGTAACAGAAGCAATAAATCTGTTTTCGGATCTTAATTTAGTATTAGTCGTATGTCTTTGACCTGATTTGCTCAGGAAGAGCGCTGTAGGACTCTGAAGAATACTAACTTAAAATATAATCGTGGTCAAACACTTTTGTTTTCGATTGACCATTATATTATCGATGTTATTTTGAATTTAAAATCCTGAAAATAAAAACTGATGATTCTTCAACAAATTGAGAGGATGAAGAATAATGAAGTGTAAAAATAGAGGTAAATTGGACGAAAGTCTACGATGATGGCACGCAGAATAAGGCTGCGCGAGTGAACCTAAGTGAACCGAACTGTGTAGTCTCAGCAGGATGCAAAACGCAAACAAAACATACCATAGATTATGATCCAGCTACATCCAACGAGAACGAATAGACTTATTTTTAAAATCCATGTTCTTGTGACCTTTTTGAGGCACTTCATTGATAAGGAGTCCGTCCGTAGTGCCACGAAAGAGAAAGCAATTTACTGGAGCTGTCTAAACCTTTGATTTGGCGAACAGGTTTGTTAAACGCCATGCGTAGATAACAGTATTGTCACAAGTTGACCAATCAGCATTTGATTTTATTGTGGTGCCAACAATAATACAATGAGATAGTCTCGCGAATGCCCGAAGTAGCTTATTGTTATCATTTGTAACAATTTCTATCTGCCGTTAAAATACTGCCACCTGTTTTAACAAGCGAAATTGCGTTAAGCTGCCAGCGGGAATTGCTAATTGGTGAGGAAATTCTAATTGTCATCTGCTATCAGATGACAAACTCAACCTCAAACGACCCCCGACGCAAACGCATGCACAAACCATCGTAATTTTAGTTGTAAAGTCCAAGAAATATGTTCACAAGCGTGCCGCATTTCTTGTGTGCATTCTTCGAGTATTCAAACCCTGCCAATCCAGTTTGCTTGGCGCTTTTAAAGCTACAAAAGTACCTCTAATTGTCATTAAAAGCTTTATCACTTTGTTAACAAAGCAACCAGTATTTAAATTATCTTGATTGCTGTTTCTACTGATTAAAAACCCAGATGTTCTCAAAATATTACATAAATGTTTCTATAAGCTCAGAAAAGGATTTTTGTGCCCGACAGAGCTAATGCTACTTTATGAGTGAATAATTTCCTTGAACAGTTACGTGTACTCGCGCTTCGCTTTAAGTCAGAGCGATAAAAAGAATAACTAATAGAATTTAAGTAGGAATTGCTATCTTTTCATCACGCCCATTGATCTATAATGAAAGACGTCACGCTTACCCGTTGCTTCTGGGCGGCGTAACCATGGCAGCTGGAAGCAATCAGCCGAAATCATCTCCAAAATACTACGGCGTTCAGTTAATCAATGCCATTGCTGATTTTATTTGGAAAAGTCAAGTTAGAGAATTGCTCTGCTTTAAAAATCTTCTTCTGAGAAGTTCTATTTCTTTCATTCCCTTTAGTGTTGCTGCTCGATCGAGATTAACCCTTCTGCTACCAATCTTTAAATACTGTAAGATTATAATAGAGTGATTTTCATTACCTGATTTCTTGTTTGTTTTCCATTAAATATCGGAGCTCTTTGATCTGATCATTAATAAGTGATCACGCAATCATATAGATTAAAGATAGTATGGAAATTGGCCTCGTTTAGATATCTATGCTCTAATTAGTTAATGGTAGTCTCTGTTTCATGTGGCCTCGTATTCTTTAATAATGTCTGTGTCCATATTAGGTAACCATGATATTGAAGCACTTCACTCGACAGAGGAGGTTGTATTCAGTATATATTCTATCGTTAAACCATGTGAATTTAGTTTATTTAACATTTAATAGTCAAATAGAATAAGAATTGATCTCATCTGATAAATATTAAGTGTCTAATTGAACACCAATGGCGGTTTATTTAAGCCATATTTACAGTTGACAAGGACACTCTTTTCCTTTTGCGTGATCGAATCTTCCAAGCCGTACAATCTTCGCTCGACTGAAGCTGAACTGCATGCCGTGATATCAACGAATAAATTGAATTGTTTTGATTTTGAAATCGACGATTTTGACAGCTATAAGAGCAATCCTTGAAATTAACACCAATCACAGAAAAAGCTACAAACGAATGCACTGCAAGCGAGGCTTATTCAGATGTTGTGGCATGGGCTGGAGGCCAACTAGCTTGCGCCCCGAAATGGTCAAAGGCTGTACCCTTCTCTATCTGTCCAATTACGGTCGTGGACTCATTCCTTCTGAATTGAAGATGGAACGTGAGATTATGTAATCCGCTAAGAATCCGTCCCAATGTATTTGGTATAGCACTGATTCCAAATTACACCATCGTGTTATTTTCTACGGCCAAAACAAGACACCTTCGCCCATCGATTAATCGATAATTGCCCAGTTCATCTTTTACAGAAATGTAACTTCCAACCGAGGAGGAAATTCTAGCTCTGGACTGCAAAGGCTGTTTTGTCCGTACAAATCGAAAATTGGAATTATCTCGAAACCATGTGTCTGATAGCACTCACTCATTTATGCATTGGCACGTTCAATTTTAATTAAAGAGGTTATTATAGCATCATGATGTTCAAAAAGAAAGAGGCCCCAACAGCAGATCGTGAAGTGCTGCCTGAAGCTGTCTGTTCTCTAAAATGAATTCGCCATGCGCAGTCGCAATGAATTTTGGCATACTGTATAGGTGAGTTGACCTCTGTCGCAGGTGAAGACACAAATTTGCCTTGTTTGAAATGCGATCAGCCGTATCCTTTTCAATGATGGTCAATTTCAATGATTCTTTCTGGCTGTCAGAATTTTAAATTTCAACTCAAAATCACGTGCCTGAAAAGTGAAAACACTTGTATCCCGACTTGCAATACAGTAGGACTGCGCTTCGTCATTTGGCACCGCGAACAGAAAAGAGATTTTTAGGATTGGTGACTAGCCAGATACACTTTGTGACACAGACAAACCAGACACGCATGATATTGGTTTCTACTGGCTTTAGACGTCTGTCCAACTATTGTGTTTGACTTCACTTGTTGCATCCATTCTTGCTGTTATGACCAACTGAGGCTTCGAATAAGCACGTGCGTCAGATGACATCCTCATTCAATTTTTAACTAGCGCATGCGCACTTCATAAATCAGAGCAGAAAAATACACAAATCTGAGGTGGCTGTGGAGAATTACGTACAGCAAGAAAGTTACGCTATGAGATCCTTCACAAAAGTAGCAGTTTACTGACAACTTTCATTCTTTCAACTATCTTTCAAACATCTGCCTATGCAGGATATCTTTTAAGCACGCATGGAGTGTTCTCGTCTTTGTTTCGATATTTTTGCTCAACGGATGCAAGGCTTCTAGTGCTTGGTAACGCGACTGAAAAATGCCATACTTTGTCGAGAAAAGACTAAGAAAGAATCTTAAACAGTGATAACACGATCTTATCTTGCTCGTGCACATGTGAAACAAAGCAGTAAAGATCCCTACAGCAAAATGAACAGGTACAATTGCAAACATGGAACTCTTGTGTAGCTATGGCAACCTCATTGAGTGCTTGATAGACATGCCAATTTCTCTTGCTCTTATTTGAGTGTTGGAGGCTTCGAGAAATAAAACATATTTTGTTTGACAAGAGAGAGGAGACTCAACATGGTTTGAACCACTAGAGAGAGTTGACATTTTGTTTTGCTGCATGAAAGCAACGAAAACGAAAGAGAAACGAAATGCAATTGCAAAGAAAAATTCTATTAATTTTGGCTGCAGCATCTTGGCTCTCCTTCTTAAGTAAGTGTCCAGTTCGTCCTTTTATGTCCCCATTCGAATTTCCCGCTGACATTTAGGATTGCTTACTGGCAATAAAATAAGTAATATGTTTACAATATATTTCTCTTTATGGATCTCATTAGAAAATTTCCTGGTTCACGCCTCTATATCACAGTTGTACATCAAATACTAATTGATTTTAAAGTAAGTGCGGAGTAATTGACTCAAATATTATGGTAAATTATCAGGAAGTGATAAGCCATGCGGTTCCTGCCTAAAAGCAGACAACGAGATAGCTTTGGGCTGGGGATATTATGCTTGCTAAATAGTCATATCTGAATTTCGATATATTATTGCTTTTTATTGCTTTGACAGGTCAATATCTTCGTTTCCACTGTGCCCACGTGGAGCGTTCTTTATCAAGCAAGGAAGAAATATGGGACAAAGCATTCACTACAGATCGAGATAACAAATTGATTACGAGGCGAGAAGCTCTGTTGCTAGGAAACCAAACATGCGGAGAAGGTAAACAATATAGTACGGCCATGTCTTCTGTAATTCTATAAACGCGGAATGCTGAGTTCATCGTCGCAAATTGACTTCAATTGTATCACTTACAAGTGGCAAAAATCTGAAACTACTCTCTCATTCGTTGGTGTAAGCGAAGGATTTAATTTTATGGCTTTAGCGGTGGCATTTAAACATGACATTTTATTTACTTCCCAAATAAATTCTAGCCGATCCAACTCTAAATCGCATGTGCACATTTACAGCATAATTATGTCTCTACGCAAGAAAGCAATCTCATTCTAGGCAACATACAAACGAGGTTATCATCAAAGAGAGGCAATAATTAAGTCACGTGAGCACGCAACACGTGACATGTCTAATCAATATAATTATCACAAATTAAATTACTGCCTTCATCATTCTCTTTCTAGATCTTCTTGTTATTGGCATTCCAACGTTACTCAGGAAGCACAAAGGGAAGGATGTTATTTACGTCATGCAGACAATCCATGCTCTGCTCGACCAGTTGGGCAGCAAAGACCTACAACGAGTCAAACTAGTTCTCTTTCTTAGCGACATCGCTCCTGAGAATCGCGCCATATTGCTTGGGAAAATTGGCAATGGATTACAGCGCTATTTGGAGGCTGGTCTCGTTCACGTTATCATTGCACCAGAACGATATTATCGACCTGTGCACGGCTTGTATCGGAGCCTCGGTGATAGTGAGGCCAGGGTGGCTTGGAGGTCGAAACAAAACCTAGATTACTCTTATTTGATGAAGTATTGCAGCGCTCTTGGCCGCTATTACATGCAGCTGGAAGATGACGTCATAGCCAAACCAGGATACTTTGACGTCATCTCAACGACTATGGATCAAGCTACCAGAGAGCAACCATTATGGACAACAATTGCATTTTCAGACGAGGGGTTTATTGGAAAGCTGTACCGGTCTTCGATTGTTGATGCCGTCGGAAGTTTCCTTTTGATGCGGTACACGGAGCTTCCCTGCGATTGGCTCGCGACGGAATTCCAATACGCCTTTGGCGTGCTAGAGGTTCTTGCAAAGAAAATATTTCAACACATAGGCGAGCATTCGTCAAAGGCAGGGACTGGAAAAGAGCACCCCGAAGCGTAATTTATAGCTAGATGTCTTTGTTGATATACAAGACTGAAATTAGACAAATCCTGATAAGACAATTTAAAATCAAATAACTCATGGGCAAAATACCACTTTACTTGCATCAGATACAGTGTAGAACAATTTCTGAATCTCTCTTGCCATTTTGTGTTGTAGCCTTGGCTGCGTACGAGGCTGAACCTCTCGTTTACCAATTGCATGGAGGTACATGTAGTGCGTTTTACCAAGGAATAACTCAGTTGACCAATTGATGCTGAACAAAAGTTAATTTGCAAAGAGAGTATGGCTTTAATTTCATCGAGTTTCCACGTATTAAATACTTATTTACATCATATGTAAAGCGTCATAAACGAAGCCCTCGGAAGCGCCATTTATCACTAGAAGGAACGTAGGACCTGGAATAGCTAGCCTGTAGAAGACGAAATACGAAGATGGAGGCTTTCCCATTCCATAACATATATATTTCACAGATACGTTGCTGGTCCCACAACTGGGAGAGATGGCAGAGTTCCAAGGAGTACATGTGGTCATTGGTGCCAGAAACTCTATGTCCTTAGACACAGCGTAGAATGCAGAGTTACAGACGGAGTTGTTGACACGACGAAATACAGACGGCAACAAGAAGGAAGATTACAAGATGAAACGGCTACGTATTCTTATGATCACGTGACTACACAATGACGACATTAAGTTCACAATGACCACGTGTCAGCCATTACGCAATCCACCTGAACGGAATTCTTAATTCCAAACAAGTGTTTTAAGCCTCATTTCATACGAATTTAATTTAATGAGGGACTTTGGACGAATAAGTTAAATTGTAAATAGAACAATCAATTTAATTAGGCAACATTTTCATTCTTAGTATACGTTATAGTTATTCAGAAAGTAAAGGGTTTAACATTCTTAATCAATCACAATACTATTGTACTTCCGTCTAGAAATTTTTGGCTTAAACGTTCGTAATCTTGTTCCTTGCTCTGAGGCACTGGTTGTTTCGCAGACTTGCTACAAGGACAAGGACGTGTTTATCATGCTGCAGTACAGTATGTTGAGTCATTATTGGGGGTCAATTTACTTTGGTTAAAGGCAATTTCTTTGGGAAGTTACAATTGGAAGCAAACATCTCATTGGAGATTGAATTGTCTTATTAGGAGACAAAAGAAAAGACACCAGAACTGGTTTCCATGGTTAGTTGATTTCCTGAAGTTGAAGAATACAGTCCTCTACTTGGCCTTGATGTATGCACAGAAAAGCTATCCAAAACCCACAATTATTCTGACGTCATTGCGTATGAGCCTTGTGAACTATTATTATCCAAGCGCTGGATAGATTCACCTTGGGTTCAATCGGTTTCGCATACGCACGTGTTTGAGCCGATATCGACAGTTTTGACAGCTTAGAATTTTGAAATGCATTCCACAGAAAATATTTCTATGATTGTAGATTTCATGGAATTGGTTTCAGCTGTCAAAATTGTTGATTTCAACTCAAAAGCACTTGCACGTAAACACTTGTACTATGTCATGAAATGCACCAGCAGTGAAACGAGGACATGCCGCTTTTAAATGAAAAGGTCTTTTTCTCAAGCAATCTGGCTAGTAGCATTTGGCGAAAATTGAAATTCACAAGAGTCAAAAATTGAAGTTGGCACAGTCGAAATATGAAGTTGATACTGCACAACGAAAATTGTTTTGTACAAAATCTAATTTTTGTCAGAAAAATTCAACATAGCGTCAATGCAGTAACCAAATCAATTGTAGAGCTCAGTGCTGTATGTGCTTCAGGCTTCCGAGGAAACATATTTTGAAGAAAAAAGTTGTGATGGTATAGCATTCACTAGGCGTGGGCATGTGGCAATAGCGAAATTGATGCTGATCGGAAATGACACACCCACGTTTGTTCACCGAAACGTTACTTGTTGCGGTCTCAGGGGACCCAAAACTGTCACGTTGTATAAATATCAAAGACGGATATGAAACTGCTTTGATCAGCTGTCAAGAATCTAGTTCTGATAATAATATATAATAACAATAGAGCGTGGTGCAGCGTGAAGCTAGCACCTGCCTGCTTACATTGACGTGCGGAGCATTGAATAAATTTTCAACTCAAGGACCAGGCACGCTGTGCTACTTTCTTAAAAATATAACTCCTGTTAATATTTTGTGTCAGAAAACCAGTCTACTCGCTGTTTCAGGTAATCAACATACCCCATAATGCATTGGTCTGCCCCAAAATGGTAGCCCCTGAGAAAGGTCTAAGCTGGTTTGCCCTGATTTCTTTTCTGGTTTGACCCCAAGATTGGCAAGAAAATGTTGCTCCTTTGACATGGGATTAGTTTGGAAGCCTCATCGAGCTGTAACGGCGAAATTTGATATGGCTTTGGCTTTATCAAGGGTAACTGTGCCAAAAGTAATATAAGCTGTTGCATGGATAACCTCATGACGGTTCAGAAGGAATGAAAGGATTTATACGTTTACTGTACAATCTGAAGGACTGGACGTGCTGTGTACTGGTTGCGGTTGATGACTTGTGACGTCATGAAGGCCATGGTGTCATCAATGACGACAGACAACAGACAGTTGGTTGGTTACACCTGTGATGACTACATTGGGTTGCACAATGTGGCATGCAAGTCTATGACGCGGTATCAATTACGGTATGCATGCCTTTTGTGTCAAATGCAACGTACTTTCCCGCGGTGATTAAGTGCCTGGAATTGGCACAAAATTGCAAATGTCACTCAGCAAGTTCCTGTCTGTCTGTCTGTCTGTCTGTCTGTCATTTCTTTTTCAATCGCTCCATTCGGCAATAGAATGTTCAGAGCACGTGGCTGCGTCGCCGCAGTGACTTGCGATCTTTAAGAAGAGACTGAAAAATCACTTCCTCCTCAATGGGAAGTAATTTTTTGTACCTGTACAGTGTACATTCGATCATGCGATGCTTTTATTTGTATCCGTATGGTGTAAATGCAGGTTAATCCTGCCTTTTATAATTATGTGAATTTCTTATTTTAAATTTTTCCAAATATTGACACATCCTCTGTCTGTCTGTCTGTCTGCCAGCCGGACAAGCATTAGACTTTAAAAAATATGAACCAATATATGTGCCTGTTATGGAAGATTTTGTAGGTGCAGTGAATGTACAGCTGCCAATTCAATTCGACACAAAACCATTCAACACCAGGAGCCACAACAGGCAATTGCTCATTCAAACAGCCAAGTCAGATACCAGGCACAATTTCTTTCTGAATCGTTCCATCAGATTATGGAACTCTCTGCCATCAGATATTGTCCACCAGAGAATGTTTCCAGCATTCAAGAAAAAACTAGCCCTCTTTTTGTATTAATCTTTCATGTGCATGTATATAACTTTGTTAACCGTATAGTATGAGTGTACTTAAGTACCTTCTATGCGTGTATACTTGAGGAATATTTTCCAATAAAGATGATATAATAAAAGCTGGCTCAGGATAATTTTTACAAGGTGTTTCAGGCTCAAAATGTTCTCAGCTTGTTCTTTCTGTTTGTTGTGACTTTACACTATAAAACTCAGACTCTGTAAGTTATACAGCTGTTTCAGTGTGCATCAGTGTGAAATACAGATTGAGTGAGCTTGCCAGTACTGTATGTGCTTACACAGCTATTGGATGGGCAGTACTGTACGCTATGAAACCCTGCTTGTAATGAAAACGAGGTAGTTACTTTTACATGAAAACGAGGCTGTCACAGGTTAAAATTATTATAGACTCGTTTCTCAAGACTCAGTTTTTCAAGAAAGCCTATTTTTCTGAACACAGTATATGTGTCTTTATTTGCATATTATAGCAACAAATAAGAATTTACATATGGAAGGCAGGTAAATCCTGCACTAATTGCATACGAATCAACTATACAAACAATACAATACATAATAGGTCATAATACGATGCAGTAGATATGGAACAGTGAAAGTAGCTTATTATTATTATTATTATTATTATTAT
>OFHS01002533.1:0-20552 GCA_900245855.1 Calvadosia cruxmelitensis | reverse complement strand
AACAATGCCCATCGTTATCAGCAGTGCTTCAACAACTGTAATATTGATCGCTGTCCTCGTCAACTTGCGATCATAAATCAGAAATTGTCCGAACTCGACGACGTCGCGTGAAGGTGTCTGCCGCGAAAAATACGAGGTAAACGTATCGAATTATATCTTCGCTCGCTTTTGCGGGCCCACGCCAAAATCATGCAAGCACACAGACCGATTGTTGCTCTATGTGTAGCGACATTTAATTTCGAAATCGATGATGGGGCAAACACGCTGAATCAAGTCAAAGTTGCAACATTGTTTCAAACACAACATCTTGAATTGTAGATATTGGTTGATTCTTGACACGTTGATCGAAACAGTGGAAAAAGAGCTTTCAGTTTCAACTTGAATGACTATTTTGGTGAATGCGTAGCCAAAGTTATCAAGCAAAATGTGTTTGGTCGACCGCCTGAAAGAAAATGGCGCGGAAGTTGAGTGCTGAAATATTTTGCGTGTTCTAACACCTTTTTTACTAATATTGCAAGAGAGTATGTTTCTTGACCTTGTCTATAAGTCTATGAAGTTTGATCAAAATCTGCAAGGGTCAGTTGCAGTTTTGTGCGTTTTGGCATGGAATGACCCTGTTGTCAATAACACTCAATGTCCTGCTCTCTTCAACCTCTATACTGACGCTATGATGAGAGAATGGTCAGTACGGATTCAACTCCTAGGTATTCAGCCACCTGATGTTGATGGAACAGTCTTTGCCGAGATGAGATATGCTGATGACCTCACTCTCTTCGGTAGAACAGCATCCGATGCTGCAACTATGCTGGCAGAACTTGAGGAAGTCGCAGCTATCTACAGTCTTAACCTGCACCTTGGTAAAACTGAACATCTGCCGATCAACTCCTCTGAGTCTATTAGCCTGCATGGCAATCAATCAAACAGGTGTCTTCCTTCAAGTACCTCGGGTGCAACATCAACAACATCATGGATGACTTGCCGGAGATCAGGAGCCGCCTTGCCATGGGTAGTCAGGCTCTCAACAAGTGCTCCTTTCTGAAGAGAAGCCACGTCAGTGTGGACACCAACCTGCACCTTCCACGGGAACTTGTCATGTCTAAGGTTTTGCATGGTGCATGCACTTGGTCAATCAAGGCCTCTGATGCAGCTGCCATCAGCGCATTTGGTCGTGACATATGGAGGTCTGTCCTTGGAAGCAAATGGAGCGAATTTGTTTCCAACGAGGACTGGAAATGCACATTGGAGGACGGTGGTGCCTGACCGAAGAGTTGGTGATGAGTCGACAGTACAGCTGGCTTGGTCACTTTATGTGCCATACATCTCATCCCTCCTTAATAAGTAGCTTGCCAAACAGCTATCATTGCACTCCGCAGACCAAGGCAGCGCTGGATGGACGGGCTTCGGTGATGGTGTGGCTTACCAGCATCAACCACCATTGAGAATGCAACAGCCCGCCACCCCATGCGAAATCATCATGGCCGCCAAAGCGCCAGAGGCGTACGACGACCATAGTAGGCTTGCAGATGGAAAACTATACATGACGCGGGTCTGACTCTCCTGTTCAATTTGAACCCATGAGTAAATATGGGTGTGGTCATGCGGGCATCAATGTAAAATCGGGTGGGTGACTGGGTGTTGGTACGACGAGCACATGTTTCCGGAATGTTTTCAAAATCAGCTGAATGTGCTGTGTCTTGTACCCAGTCCCCTTGGCTATGGGTACACTACCGTGGGAGTGCATGTGTAAGTTCACTTGTCTTGGATCTCAATAGAGACAGCACAATTGATGACAACATTAAGAATTTCATTAATCTTAGTTTCTGTCTCTGTTTCTTGTCGTCGTTCTAATAGCTTGGAGATCCCACAAGTCAACCCGTCAATGTTAAGATGTTATAATACAGTTCGCCCGTTTGACTCGTTGTTTCATAGCTACTGTTATGGTAAAAGGTGGAATATATAAATGTAAGTCGATAGTGGCTAAGAAGAGGTGGATTAGGCTGGAATAAGGCCTACTGGATCTGGCAACAGTAGGCCTAAGCCACGTCCACCAAAACACAACAGGTCTTCTGGCAGCTCTTGTGAGAAAAAGTCAATGCTTCAAGACAGAAGGCAACGATATTAATAAACATAGGCCTACCTGCTTGCTTTCTGATAATAAAAGGGAAGGTGTGACTACGTAAATTTGCATCTGCTTCTCGCCTTGATCAAATGTGAGAAAATGTGCAATGAGTAAAATGACTGCTTCTTGCGAGTCTGATAATGTTGTTCTGATCGTGATTTATTTCCCTGATCAAGGTGTGATGATCCGTAAGCATAAACCACGATCAGCCTACCTTCTCTTGCACATCCTCTACTTCTCCTTGGCCTTTGTCATCGTCTTCGCCCGTGCTGCAAGACGAATAGTAATAGTAGGCAGCCCCAGCTAAGCACACGGCAGCAACAGGAACGCCGATGTATAAAGCTATTTCTCCCTTGGATAAACCAGAAGTACTTTCCTCAGACACTGCTTGACCACTCATCGTGCAATAATATGTTTCTATTTACAAATTCATTTTCGAAATGTAACTCTTTGCTTAGATATTCGTCCAAAATATCCAATATATGGACGGCACATGTGATATCGAAAGGAAGAGAAGCAATGAACCATGCCAGCACATGTGAGCGGAAAGAGGCAAGAGGCAAGCGAGCATTTACCCCCGTTTTATATAGACATCTTGTACATTATAGTACACTTTCGTATAGATCGAACCGGGGGAACACCCATTTTGATGTCATCGTTCCACGCCAGACTTCTCGGTTTGTGGGTTTGGCGCACAATTAAGATGGCGGACAGTTATTGCGAATGAAATCAAAACATTATCACGATGTGCGTCTTATGCAGCTCAAAGGAGCATGCAACTCGCTTAACACTGCTCTTATAAACGTCTAAACCGTTTACAAATTGCTTGTCGGAGAAAGTTTTCAACTTGCATTCAAATAATTGGCTTTTTGCCAGTTTGTTTATTTTTTGAAAATGTCCGACTCCAATGAGCCGCTGCAGTTGTTGTATTCACTTTGCCAGCACATTCTGGATACATGCGGGAAGAGGCTAACCAAAGGTAAGTTCAACGTGTACGTTACAATTTGTTTAGAACCACGCATTTTCCTGTTAGACAGTATGCTGCCACTGCTACCGCGCCCTGCGCTTCGGTGTTTTCTCCTTTCTTTTCATTTGATTCTTCCTGTTGCAGTGTTGCTGAAAAAGCACAATATTGTTATAAACGTTATTTTTAAGTTTATTGCAACTTTTTCCTTCTCTTGTGCTTTCACATTTAGTATCAAATTCCGTAAAAGCTTAATGGAAATCGAACTTTCAGGATAGATGACTGCGTACAGTGTTCAGCTGTTGTTTTCTGTCTTTTGACTTCCTGTTGTTTTGTGATTGAACGACACATTCACGTCACGACAAGGCGACAGTCTGCACGCATATCTAACGCAATATGGGCTCATCATGAAATTCATTCTGGTTTCCGCAAAGGATTTCAATTGGAACAGCCCTTACCCATAGGATTGAGATGTGGGCAGAATCCATTCACACCAGAAACCTGTTTGGCTCCATCTTTTTAGATCTATGGAAAGGGTTTGACCGGATCAATCATCCCCTCCTTCTTGAAAAATGGAATTGTATAGATGCAAAGGAAGTTTTCTTCCTTTTACCTTGAGAATGCAACAAACAGAAGTGAATCTCTGTCAATCAATGACACAGCGCCAACTGAGTGGAGTTCCTCAGTGATCGATACTGGGTCTTCTTCTGTTTGTCATTTTATCAATGGCCTTGTAAGTCGATGGTTCAGTGCGAGGGAGACAGAGACGACAACATTGCAAGTGACTCCTCGCCAAGAACTTTGAGCACACTGATTTTCATTCCACAAGCATGACACTATATATTTACAACGCATGACTAGACAAACTACCGCTGACACACGTTGACACACAGAACAATTCAACGCGAAACGCATAAATTACAAAGTGACGTCACAACACTTGACACTTCGTTCGACACCACAGACATACAGACCTTCACATGTGCAGCCTAACTTTGTCCTTCAGTGCACAATATCCGCTTGCTCAAACATAGCAGCGCCCGTCATAGACTGACGACTGACAAATGTATGCAATGAAAGAAGAAGGAGCAGAAGAACCCTGGAGCCTTTGGCACTCCCTGCTTGAAAATCCCATTCCCAGTACTTGTGACACTTGGCACAAAGGCCAACAAATAGATTTAATCACGCTTCAGCGCTCGCAATGGTAAGCCAATGTTTACACATTTTTAAACAACGGTGCAAGAAAACTGCTACGAGTTGAGAGCTGCAATATAACTGAAGGGAAAGTACCATCCTTTGAGCACTTCCTTCCAAACTTCCATTGAATTCCAACAAAGTTTAACGTGATCCCGTAGCTAAGTTTTTTGCTACGGGAAGTAATCTAGATTTGAAGTAATCTAGATTACTTCATTTTTACAACAAGGAAGCAGTTGCATAGATTGCACTAGAGTCTTGTTGATTTACTCCAGATTGATTTTCGAATTGTGCAACCTACGTTGCTGTGAACCTGCAGCGAAACTCTTGGCGAAAATGATTACTTCATTTTCATAACATCAGAGCAAGAAAACTTAGTTACGTAGGCTATTTTAGATTGGAAGATCTAACTGATATGCCCAATTCCTAAAATCTAGGATTTGGATTTGAATGTGGTTTGGTGAAAAGTAATACAAAAAAATAATGATCCAAAGAGTGAATGCAAAACCCCCCACAGCATAGATTCCCTGGTTACCATGGTAAGCATGAGTCAAAACCGATGTCTCGTATAGACCTACACGAGATCTGATGTTATCAAAAGATCTTGGCAAATTCGTTGATTGGGTGAAAGAAAACAGAATTGAAATAAGTTTCAATAAATTGAGATCAATATTTCTCACAACATCCCATCATAGACAATGCCTGCTACCTCAAGAAAATATGCTGCAACTCACGACAGATGGACAAGACATCCTTTGGTGCAAGGAACAGATTCTTGTTCTCGTAGTAGATCAGGATCTAACATGGAAGCTGCACATAGAGAAAGTTGCCCACAACACTGCATCAGGCCTACATTTCCGCTTGCTGTCTCGCATGAAAAAGCACCTGACTCTGGAAAGCTACGACACATTCTTCAACGCATTATGCCTGCCACATTTGGATTATTGCTTCCCTATGTAGGGAGATTTTCATTTGTAGCAACATTATTTAAATTACAGAAGAGAGCAGCTCAAATCATACTCGATTGTCCAACGAGAACGCCCAGTGCCGAAATGTTTGAAACATTAAGATGAATGCCGACTAGGGACAGCATAGCCTTATTGACATTCAAATGTAATATTAAAGGCTTTGCTCCCTCCTACATGTCATCCATCCTGAAGTTTGCACCTGCCACCCACGACAAGCGTACGTGATGGACAGTTGCAAAAGCAACTATCTATACGCAAGAGCAATTTAAAGTTATTCCACTGTGGATTATCTGTATCTTGATCCAAAATGTGGAACGGTCTGAGTGAAGATCTTACAGAATGTAATTCAGTTCAAATTTAAAAAAGTGTATATGGCGATTAAGTCAGTACTCAGTAGGTAAGTAGGCGAGCAATTTGTAAGTAAGTGAGCAGTGTTATTTTAACTGTAAATTCTTAGTAAATCATGGCAGTACTAATAAATTATGTTCAAGAAACTATTGTACGAAATTGTTTTGAACTATATAGGGTCCCAGGAGTGACACATCCACCCTTCTGCAATAGATTTTCATGGTGATGATGATGATAGTTTAGGAATTGTACTTCATTGGCCTTTGTGATATTCTCATAAGGTTCTTGTTTATAATAATTATGTCACTGCTGCATCATTAAATTTGAACTTTTATTTCTAGATATCTATGAAACGCAGTATCAGTTTGCCTTGAGGATTGTCGGAAGGTTGGTAACATGCCTTCCTCTGAGAATGATCGCAGTCCATAGTATTCATCCGTGTGTCAGCGATCTTACTGACTGTATCTCTATATTCCCCTTGTAATACATTTTCCTTTCTGCTGTCTTCAGTCGCTTCAGTTCATCGGTTGCATCGGATGAATTTCACCTTGTTGAGAAGATCAAGCGCTCATGTAGGTCACGGAGAATCTTGCTTTCTCCTCTTGCTTCTGCAGCTCTAGAAATGAGCAGCTAACCATTTTATGGTGCTTTTAATTCATTTCTCAACTTCTGCAGTTGTCCGTCACAAGAGAGGCGAAGATGGTGCTCGATTTTCTGAACTTCACAGGAAGCTGCAAGCCAAAGTAAGTTTGGCCTATGCTTTGTTGATTTCTATTGCATGTCTTTCCTATGTGCAAGCGTTGTACGTTGAGTGTGCATTACATACATCCATTTATATTCATGTGTAGTATTCTATCCTGTGTACCCTTCAGAAATAGCAGGTATCATCTGAGTTTTTTTCAGTGTCTAGTTGCTTCCATATTAAATAAACAAGCATCGAGTGCTTATGGGATTACCATGATCGTGTAATAATATTATATTTTATTTAATCAATCGGAAAGAGTATGAACACCATCTCAATGATCCCATGCTTGACTTTTGTTAACTGGGAGTGCTCGTCATGGGAGCGTTGACCTGCATGATTGCATCTTTCTACAATACATTGCTTTTGAGGTGTGCCCTCTGTGTTGTCTGCATTGCAGGATGTCTTGAAGAACCGTGGTGGTATTCTGTACCTCTTGCAGACACTTAGCTCGACTGGTGGCGATGGCAATGGTGCTGAGGTGTGTTACATGATTAGTCGTATTAGAAAGTAGTGATGAGAGCGTACCATTCCAGATATGGGTATTTGTGTGCTAGATCTGCAGTACTTTGCCACTGTTGTTATTGAGTAGGCGTGCAGTAGATCAGGTTGGTCTTCTTGTGATAGACAAACATCATAACATGCAGGCTGTTAAGCACAATTTGAATGTCTATTTCAACCATGTTTATCCTCTTGCGGGTCCTCTTGTGAATACTGTTCAAGCTATATTGTTTGATGTCTATAAAAATATCTCGCTATTTTTGTGATGGAGTATTACTTGTGCAATTTCTATTCCACAATATATCCCTTAGTTCTTCACTGCATGACGCACAATGACTTAAGTTTCCAGTAGCTGTGAGTAATTGTAGCCTACTTTTCTAACGTACTGATTAGTTTCTTCCAACAAGCCATGGCCTTGCCCATTGGATCTGGGAGAGGCCAACTGCAGGTCTTTCACTTTGTGGCCACGTTGTTCAGTTTCCATTAAACATGCTATCATTTGCGTCTGTGAACTGGTGTTCTTTGTATAAGTGCTTGGATGACATTATTCTTTGGTGTCCTGTTCTTATTGCTGCAGGCCTCCTTCTTTGGTCGTGATCTCCCTGCGCTAGCATCCACTCCTTATGTCGGTCCAAACGTACACCGCCCGATGGGCAACGTGGGTCTATCTACCATCCATTCCGCTGATTCCAGTAGTGGAGTGTCAAGTTATGGAAGAGCCAACTCGATATCGTCTTACCTCCATGCATCTCCTACGAGCAAACAGCCAAACGGAGCATCGTATGGAAGGACTACAAAGGCCAGTGATGTTGCTTCTATGGTTGAAAAGTCTCTGGTGTTATCAAAACAAGATCAAGACAGTGATAATTACTTGATACCTTATGCGAGCCATACGAGATCCATGATGTTTCAAACGACCAATGATGACACAGATGGTCGCTTTGAAGTCACTGAACAATCACTGATGAGGGATGTCTTGTACGTTTGCCAAGGCATCGACGGAACATTGGTCAAGTTTGATCCGACTGTTGATGCTTATCGCATCAATCCAAAAATCGGTGTTCCATACCCAATTAGGGATCTCATTAATCGCCTGGTGGAATTAGGATGGCTCTTCAGAAAAGTGAACAAGTTCCTTGAAAACAAGGCTGGAGATCGCGCCCTTGGTCTCGTCGGTCAAAGTTTCTGTGCAGCTATCAAAAGGGAGCTGTCTGAATATTACCGATTGATCGCAGTCCTTGAAGCGCAGCAAACACAAGATCTCACAAAGGACAATGCGCAGCGTAGTGGTTTGACGTTGCGTCGTCTTGTCGTTTGGACGCATGATCCCTTGGAGCGAATCAGAGCCCTTGCATCACTCGTCAATGTCTGCAAAGGTTGCTGTCGATTTCTGTCATTTGCACACACTTGATCTTTTCATCCCCGTTACGACGCATTATGCTGATCGGTATTGTACCTTTTGCGCAGGTAAGAAAGGTGGTGCCCTGTTGTCAGCGATCTACTCACATACACGAGTCGGCAATCCATTTGTCCAATCACTCATCAAACACATGCTGGACGTGGTTAGTATTTGCTGTCGTTTGTCACAGCCGCACTGTAATTGCCCTTGTGGAGCGTCGATAGGAGAGCGTCATGAGTAGGTCTATGATTAGATACTCATGTGGAGACACCTTCACACCAACGAAATTCGATCGTGCCTTTCCCTTTTAGGTGTCTAAACCGATGAGAGCCATCTTGGACAAATGGATCTACGATGGAGAGCTGCAAGACCACTACCACGAGGTACGTACATCTGCAACAGGCGTACTCCGTGGTATCCTAAACAGGTCATTCAGCTGAGACTTGATCCATCGTGTCACGACCGACAGTCGTATCCTTTGTCATGGCAACCATCTATAGCTTAAGCTATCATTTACGCCACATGACCGCTCTTCTTCCATTTCCACAGTCCCTTTGCATAACAAAACATGTTGTTTGGCCACCTGTCTTGGATGGCCGCCCGTCTTTTTTGTTCGCTTCGATGGTTGTTAAGCGCAGGTGGGATGATCAGGGGTGGTTTAATTAAAGGGACGTTGCAATCAGTCGCCTTAACGCGGTGCGGCTTTCCATTTCAAGTGCATTCACTTTCGATTCCTTCCACGCAGTATTTCATATCGGCCGATCCTGCTGTACGAAACGAGCGACTGTGGCATGAGAAATACGGCCTACGAAAGGCCATGCTGCCTTCCTTCATTCCACCCGCCCTGGCCACCAAGGTACTACTAGCGCACGACGGACAATGCATTGCGGTGATGAATCGCTGGTCTTTTGATTGTCTTGTTTGACTGACTGATGTTGCCATGGACATACCTGCAGATACTCAACATTGGCAAATCAATCAATTTCATTCGAGTTGTCTGTGACGACCGCACTGAGATCGAGGAGCAGTCAGTTGTCACTCGCAAGGACGCCGATGCTGTTGCTTTCAAAGGTAATAAAGATCTCTCTATCCTGCGGGACTGCTCTATTGCACATGCGCAGTTATGTCTATCGTTCGCTTGAGAGTTGTTGCCGGATATGTGATCTGTGTTTGTGGACACGCATTGTGCATGACTCGTAAGAGACTTCACTTGCTCTGTTTCTGTGAGTGTCTGTATGCTATTGCTGAGTTGTCTTCTTTCTGCAGGCTCTACTGCTGGCCCGAATGACTCGGAGACCTTCAACAAGTCCTCTCTTCAGCGTCTCATCGACGTCGTGTACAAGCAGACGAGTAAACGCCTCCTTGACGTCATGTTTAACAACTACAAGTTGCTGGATCACATCAAGGTGCGCTCGCGAGAAGACTGATCGAGAGTACGCGTGTCCTGCGTCTGATTGACCGCCAAACATCGTAGTGAGGTGGTTTTGAAATGCTGATTTGCTGGCACGCAATGCTAACGGACATCCTTGAACATTGCAGGTTTTATGTTTGTAGAATTATAGATGTTAGGTCATCACAGGTTCCATTCGAGAGAGAAATATTTTGTCGCCTGTTGGCTGTTGTGATGAGAAGTACGATGCTATCCATAGAAACGACTTTCAGGGATTCGGATATCATTCGATGCTGATCATGTTGGATGCTGATTAATGAATGTTCGTGTCTGCGCATGCGTTCCATTTACCAATGCGGCTGCTGCTGTTGTTGTTGCTTTCAGGCGATGCGGCGTTACCTGTTGCTAGGTCAAGGGGACTTCATCAGGCACTTGATGGACCTACTCGAGTGAGTCCAAAGAGGGATGCTCAGCCCAATATTATAAACAATTGTACTATGCAGGCACCGTAGCCAGCCATGATCGTCTCTCTTTACAGGGAGTACCTGGTAAAGCCGGCCAACACCCTTTACATGCACAATCTGACCGGCGTCCTGGAGACGGCCATCAGGGCCACCAATGCGCAATACGACGACCCGGAGATCCTGCGCAGACTCGATTGTCGCTTACTAGAGGTCTGTCTGTGAAGACTGTTTTTTCCTTTGGTCATTCTGATGTTCCTGATTTCGTCATTCTGCCGTTGTTGGCTTAAAATGAATTAAAACGAGGCTTCTCGATTTGTCTCGCTGTCAGGTGTCGCCAGGTGACTTTGGCTGGGATGTGTTCAGTCTAGACTATCACGTGGACGGACCATTAGCAACGGTACGCCTCCGTTCCGACATTTCATTGACGGTGACTGTCTGATTGGTCGTTCGATGGACAAGTAGCCTTTGCTGCTGCTGTGATCGACCTGGTTGTCTTTTGCAGGTGTTCACACCGGAGTGCATGCTGCAGTACTTACGCATCTTCAACTTCTTGTGGCGTGCCAAGCGCATGGAATACTGCTTAACGGCAATCTGGAAGAACCAAGCTGGATACAGCAAGCTACTCAGGTCACTTCCAGGTGAGTGGATACTAATGCTATTGTCTGTCTGTCCGTCCGTCCATCTGACTAGTCGAACTAGTGTCATTGTCTGTCTGTCTGTCCGTCTGCAGAAGTGGCGCCTCTCCTGCATCACAGCCATTGCCTTGAGGCGGAGATGCTTCACTTCATCCATCAGATGCAGTACTACATCATGTTCGAGGTGGGTCAGTTGCTTCTGCTCCGTCTTCACTCTTCAGTGTCTCTGCGTTGACTGATAGTCGTCTGTGACTTGGTTTTATGATTTGTCGTACGTGCAGGTCCTGGAGACGTGTTGGGATGAACTCATGCGTGACATCAACGACGCCACTGACCTTGATCACGTGATATCAGCCCACGAGACCTTCCTTAACCATGTCATGATGCGCTCTCTTCTGGACGGAGAATCAAGGGTAACCATTCCCCGTCCTTACACAGTGTCAGACCCCGCAGCACCACCGATGGTTCATTGTTGGTCTTATCACTCTTGCTTCTGTTGCAGTTAATGTTGACGCAGCTCCGCGCCATCTTTGATTTGATCGTGCAATTCCAAACGACGCAAGAGAGCATGTACAAAGCAGCCACTGCTGAAATGGAAGCGAGGCAGCAGCTCCAGGATCAGATTGAAGGCAAATCGAAAAAGGTCTGACAGCTCATGTTATAATAATGATAATGATTTATTTCTTATATAGCGCTTTTTACAACAACAGATCAAAAGCGCTTTACAATGGATAAAATGACAAGTATCGGGCTAGCTGCTAACCCTAATACAATGAGTTAATTACAAGTGGAATGCAATAAAGTTTAAAGTAGTTAATAAAATGAATAAGCTTAAAATGCTGATTAAAAAGATAAGTCTTTATTTGTTTCTTAAAAATGTCAATTGATGTTACGTTTCTTATTGCCATCGGCAGTGCGTTCCACAACTGTGGCGCCGCTGACTTGAATGCGAGCCCACCCAACGTAACAAGTATCTTCCTCTTGGGTGGCACTAACAAAATGCCTTTGTTAGATTGCATCGCGTGACTATACTTGTTTTTTATGGTTACAAGGTTTCTTAGATATGTTGGCGCCTGGTCATGTATGGCTTTAAATGTAAATAAAATGTTGCCAAATACTGAGTCGTTTTGCGTTTGCTATAGTATTACATAAGCGAATTTTCATTGGTGGTTGATGCGCTGGGAACTACTCTGCCTAGGGTCATGCTACCTCGTTCCAGTTATATAGCAAAATACGTGACAGTGAGGCTAGCTTCCGATTGTTATTGTGCAGCTGAAAGGCAAGATCGTTTGGGTTTGGCGTTTTAATTTCGCGACGGCCGTTGTAATCTGAAGCTAAACTCATGTTCATCTAGGTTGTAGGTCCTTCGATTATTATGATCATAGAACCTGACAGATTGACGTACGGATCAGATAAGAGTTTGTTTTATCTATTGTTTGTATTTCTTTATTCGTTTCCAGGGCGAGTGGGGCGTCACCGACTCAAAGGCCGACGAAGCCCGCAAGGACACCTTCAAGCGGATGTTCATTCCCAACACGCGTGCGCAACTTCGAGTCCTGCATCAGTCGTATCAGGTATTTTAGACATTCACTTCACTCATTTTTGCTTCATTTGGCGATCAAGTGGCTGTATAATTATCGTAGTACTGTTTATGCAGATGACCGTGTGTTGTGTACGTTCGCTTCTGCTGTTCATTTGTTTGTAGGATATGCTGAAGCAGTTCCTGGTGATGTTAAACGGTCATTCCGACGCCAGTCTCCGCTTCCTCTGTTTCCGCCTCGACTTCAACGAGCACTACAAACGCAGGGAGCCCAGACTGCGCAGCCCCATGTCCATCTACAGAAGCAAGCGATACAAGAAATCTGCTCCCGCCGCGGCTGACGTCAAGTTGTAACTGTACACTGTTGCCTCTGACTGGCGACAATTGTGTTATTAAACGAGGCCAGTTGTTTCCATAGTGAAGTACCATGTGGATCAAGATGATCTGTGCACGAGTAATAAATTACTTGGCGGCTTCTGTCGACCGATGCTATCTTTCTGTGCTGTTTTGTCGAAGCGGCAGTCTCAAATGCAGACATGCGTTTGATGTTGTACTTCAGATTGGCTGAGCACGCCATGTAGGGGTGACGTATCACATACGACAGATGATAGATGACGTCATGACACTCACTAGCAGTCATGACTTCATTAACACTGTCTTGTGTAATCAAAGACCTTTCGTATAAATGGATCGGTGAAGTAAACCTGTGTTGCATTATGATTTATATTCTGTCAGAGAATCTCAGGCAAAGTCAACTGACACGCAGACATGCCGTTGGGACTATGCTTCATCAGAATGTAGTAGTTCTATGCAACTTGGTAATCGCTTGCTCTTGGAGAGATCCAGATATGAGCTCGCTATCCTCATTTCCATACATAAGACGTATTCACAAAATTATTTTTTAAAATATAAATGTAAAACACTAATACATACTAACGATTATTCGACTTTGGCAAATGTGCCGCGTACGCTCTCGATGTTTCCGCGCTGGATGGCCTAGCTCAAGTTTGCAACGAAATCATGATGAAATCGACCTTGCTCGTGCCACTCGAATTTTCAGCATTTCTGATCAATTCTAAATTGTTACTTCATTCAAGGATATTATTATTTATGATGATACTATATTTTTGTTTGACAGAATGACCGCCAAGTTCAAATCCAATGAGATCTGTCCGGCTGTTTCTTATTCAAATCTATGTTGATACAGTCGAACTTGCTTAATATCCTACCCTTCGTGCAGACCAAAAATGGGATATAAAGCGAGGTGGGATATTAACCGGACTAAGTATAAACAAGCATTTCCTTTGTTTTAACATGTCGCCTTAAATATTTCAGCAGTGGCAAAGAAGAATATCTCAGTTAACAACAATTGATGGAGATTACCGTTAGTTTTAACAGTAACACAGCTAACCAGTGACTCTGGCCAACCAACAAATGACATGTGGTCTGGACCTTTGATGCAAAATGTTCCGAAAAGTTTATATATATTGTAAGACATCCTTAAAACGGGACAATAAGCGAGTTTCACTCGAAATTTGTAAGAAAATAGTGGGATATTAAGCGAGATGGGATATTATCCGAGGGGATATAAAGCGAGGTAAGAACATGAGAGTTTGTATGCCAACTAGCAAGTGAACATTGGAATTGCGGGATATTAAGCGAGATGGGATATTAAGCGAGTTTGACTGTTAGTAATCATTTCTCATTTTGTTTTATCATGTATCCGGATTCCATAATAAATGATGATGGTAATCTCCAGACCCTGTTGGGAAATCTTGGAAGATAATTTGAATAAATCATGTATCCGTTTAACTAGAAGACTGGGAAATATAGTGTCACAATCTACCTTAGATTGTGTTCCGGTATTCTTTTGGAAACGATAGATGAAGGCAGCAGATGGACTTCCATTCAATGTATTCCACATTACACGAGTTACTCTCCAATCAATAACTGAGGAGTCCTTCTCAGGAGCTCCCTATTTATACTATTTACAAAGACAATACAGAACATTCTAGAATAATTAACACTTACATGCAAATGACATCACTTTCTATTTATAGAACATCTAGAACTTTCTATTAAATCATATCTAAAAATAGCTTGCTCTAGAATATTCTCATTACATTACGTCTAAAAATAACTCAATCTAGAATATTCTTATTATGCAATATACAAAACAATAAATTAATTATGTAATTCCTTCTAGAACAATTTACAATATTCTAGATTTGTTACATACAGTAGAAATATCAGTTCAAACTTCAAAACAGGAAGAAAGTGACATGATCAGCCCATATTTATTCATGCAAGCATGACAACAGCAAATGACCTCTGAAATAATAATAATAATTATAAGTTATGTATTTACAGTATACATAAAATTGCTCAAGAAAATGCTCAATAGCGCCTTACAGAGGCTTTTACAGAGGCTATAAAATTTATTGACAAGTGTTTTCCATAAAATTAACTATCTCTACAATTTAACGGTGCATAAAAATAGAAGAAAATTAGATCGAGAAAATTGTAAAAACATAAGTCATTTGCCAATCACGAAAATGCTTTTCTGAACGGATATTTTAATCATGCTCTTGGAGCAGTCGCGCCTCGCCAATCGGCATGGTGGGTGTCCCTCCCGCGTTGGCCGCTAAACTTGGGCTTCGTGCAGCCGCAGGCGATGGCCGCTAACTTTGCATCCGAAACCCAGCTGAATTTATACAATGGAACCTCAGTATTGAATTGGCGTTCGAAAGTTGAGAAGTTCGTGTTTGTGTGATTGTTCTGGGATAGTAGCTGCAGTGTTCGAACGTCCGATTTCTCCGAAAAGACCTCGAAAGAGAAAGTTTTCAATGCTCTTCAGGCAAGTTCGATCTAGCATGCCGGTAGTCGAAAAGAAGTAGAATTCTTAGAAATGATATAATTATAAATCTATAGTAATCCGTGTTTAGTCCGCAGGATCTGTAGGGCGTATGTGAGAAGGGGGTCGAACTACTAGAGCGGATTTGATTTAAAGGCATATTTAAAGCGATGTCATTATTCAAACAAACGTAACAATATATAAATTTATACAATGAAAAGTATGCGCAAAATACAAGAAAATTTCCTTTAAAACTTCACTAATTATTCAAAAGATATAGCATGACCTAAATGAAAAGATTAAAAGCTAAGACGCCACATTGCAAATCACGCCGCAAACAAAAGACGTGAGCATTGGTGAGCACAACATTGGCATTGAGGGGGCGTTAGGTCAGTGATGCATGTCGTAACTAACAGGGCTTTGCTCGAGCCGATGGAAACGCAAACAGTAGCCTTTGGCGACGCAGCCAGGACTGTGATGGTGGCGATCATGGGCTTCGGGAAGCTCACTCTGGACATTCTGTGGATATCTTTTATCGTTTGTCAGGTCGATGGATCCCATTTTCGCGGAGGAATCGTCACGTGGACGGCCGTGGATCCACAAGCAGAGACATTTCCTTATGAGGTGAGCCATGTGCTGCCGAGGGGTGGCGAACACGCACTGCTCGACTTGTGACTCATTCGGGGCTTAACATGTCGTTGCGATGCAGCAGGATCGATCACCGATGTGATAACCAAACCGAGCAATCTGTGCAGCTCGCGACCGACCGACCGGCACCGGTTGCAAATGGAAGTACCTCATGTACCAGGCACGAAGGTCCGCTCTCTCGTTGTATCTGATGACGACGGTGGGACTGGTTGCATGGCAACAGCCTTAATGCCACTGATTGACACTTTGCGTTTAAACACTTCCGCTTTAGCGGTTGCATTGCGTGTATAGTTGTCACTCTTTGGAATTGATTTTGGTTAGCAGCCACAGTGTTTACACTCGCCTTCATATGGAATGCGGAACAGCAGCGGCTGACTGAGTAGTAAAACGCCGCTCTGATTTCCATTCTTTTTCAGCTCGATGTCTCATATCGCATTGCATGGAGAAGATCTTTCAACTCCAGATTATTCTGCGATCCTGTGACTGTAGCCAATCAAACCCTGCTTCAGGGCGAGGGCAACCTCGTTTGTTCAGGGGGCACGTGTTCACCCTCAACCTTCCGCCTATCCTTCTTCTGCACTGATTTTAGTACGTCCGAAGACTGGACCCTAGGGAAAAGAACCATCCGATTAAATGTGACGTCATTAGCCTCGCCCAAGTTACGCATCGGGTAAGCTGTTTGAGACATATTGAATGATTCCAGGATTTCTACATCGCTGAAACCCTCCAGTCACATAGAGTATCACATTTATGGCATGGTAAATACTGTACTTGCCGCTTAAATATAACCACCAGAGGACTGATCTAGTCATCTCATTAATTGCGTTAATTAATTCATCTCTCTGTTGTCACGATTATTGTACATCGATCTAGCCGCGATTCCAAGCCCGTCTCGTTGTGATGTTAGCTTAGTGTAAAGACCGACTCACAAAAGTAGTGACGTAACAGGCTTAAGCAATAAGAAGCTTAACGTAAGAAACTTTAACGCATTCAGATGATGACTTTTCCGTAAGAACAGTTTGTTAAGTACGAGACTCGGGCAAGAGAACACACACCCGAGCTGGTCAACAAGGAACAATCTAATCCGTTACAATCACGCGACTGTGTTTACCCAATCTCTCACAGTAAGTGGTCATAGTTGATTTGGCACAAAATTCAAATTATCTACTGAAATCCCAAAAATGGAACAATCTTCAACATCTCATTAGGGCCTTCACTGTGTATGTTCGGTCAATATTGAAGTGTCCGACTAACCAGTATTATCGCCTTACTCGTCAAAAGGCATCGTGCTCATGGAGTGAATCCAGAGACGATACACCAAATAGGTTTTTATTTTCATATTTTGGATAGAAAGCTGAATTCAACTATGAAGCACACCTCTCTAGATTGAAGCTACAGTCTTTGGAAGATATGAGTCTTGGAAGCACACCTATTCTTGTTATGCAAGATTTTCAACGGATTTGTCGATGTAAAGATGCCTGATGATCTGATTTCTCTAACTCTAAATTCAAGAACACGTGGTCATAATTCTCCCACATACACCATTTAATTATTCACCGTGCTGTTCGCCATTGGAAATCACTTCACGGGGAAGTGGTAAATTCAAATTCATTAGCATCATTCAAAAGCAACCTTAAATAAATGTTATCCTAGTTTAATTATCATATTATGTTCGACTGTATAACCGTGTAATTTTCAGTCCAATATTTTCAACTGTCTTCAAGGAGTGTATTCTTTTTCAATTCTATCCCATAATACTAAACGCGCCATGTTGTCTGTCTGTCGGTGTGTCTGTGTGTCTGTCTGTGGCGTGTAAATGCCCTCGAAACGCGTCCTCCGCCGAGATCGTTACTTTTCCATACTTCCCCTAATCCCCTTTACAAAAGTCGCAACAGGAAGGCCGTCTTCTCTGAATGGGAGCAATCGCATACTCTCTCTCTCGACAGCGGCGTAGCTTTTCGCGTTCAAATTCGACGTTTTCATCGCAGCTTCGCCATTTTGCTGTGTTTCTTCGCCATTTATTATTGCTGCGGGCACGGAACAATGGTTTGTCCTCACGTGATCAAGCTGCGAGACCGAAAGATGTGACCCTGGCTTCCGGTACGTCACGTTTGGGCGCAGACGTTTTGGCGCCTGATCGTGTGTGTGTGTGTTCTTTTTATTTTCTTTCGTTGTCAATATGAGTTAAAAACTCGTTTACATTGAGGTTATCATTCGTCCATCTTATTCACCCTCTGCCTGATAGACTGAGATGCATTATGCTGAGTCCTGCCATTGGCCCGGCGGCGTAGCCGCTAGTTTCAAATAAAGAAATAATATCATCGTCGCCTCATTGGGGAAATGCAGTAACATCCACCTGCTCTGTTTTGTTTTCAACCTTCCGTCACACGACGCAACCGATGTAGCATGATCCAGTGTTATAATTATGGAAGGCAAATGTCGAAGAATAATATAGAGCTCAAAAGCTCTAGAATAGACTTTTTTCAGGAGCTACCATTATGGGACAGACCATTGCATTGTGGGGCATGTTGATTGCCTGAAGCAGCGAATAGACTGGGTTTCTGACTCATCATCATAATAATATTTAATTATATATTTCTCATGGAAAGTAGCTCAGCTAGGAGATTTCTGCATCAGTATCACATCCAGCTCTTTCCATTTCGAGCTCAGAGACATCAAACGTCCCCATAATGCACTTCTTTTTCCAAAAAGGTAACTTGTGAAATGGTCTATTCAAGATCGTTAAACCTTATCTGAAACACCATGGTGCTCATCGAAAGTGTAATGTACACAAAATTGAACAGATTAATGATAGCAACTATAACCATGTATCAGGAGGTGTAATCAGAAGTATTAGTCGTGTTTAGCAAGAAGGAAAGATTCCTTTCTCTTCCATTTGTATAGTTTCAAAGTCAACACTCTTTGGAGATGACTCAGAATCCTTGCTGCTAGCTATGCAATTGCAGCATACTGTAAACTAATAACATCAGTGGTTTGGAGTTAGGATGATGAAACAGTCATCAGCACTCCGTCAGACCAACATGTGAACGGGTAATGCTGCTTTAATGAACTATATCGAGTTACTGTTGACAAAGGCATCATTATCATCATCAATCAATTTATTTTGTTCTCGTATTCAACTGAAATACATTCATGCAACCAGTTGCCAATAAATGGCACGTTTTACGGAATGACGAGTTCTAGGATTTACAATAAAAATGATTAAAAAAGGCAGTGTGTGATTGGAGATGAACTTGTGTAGGAATATCCGGACCTTGCCAACTTATCTCTACAAATCTCAACCTTCCCGACCTACTTCAAGCAAGCTGTGGTAGTCCCTCTGCAGAAACTACCCGGTGCAACTGAGCCTGACAAACATAGACCAATATCCCTGTTAACACTCGTGTCCAAAGTAATTGAAAGAGTCGTATACAATCAAGTCTATGAATACATCGAGCCAATCCTGAATGAGTCGCAACACGGTTTCCGACGCAAACGATCGACAGTGACCGCATTGGTCACTATAACTGATCGTATTCTCGAAACCATGGACGATCAAAACATAACTATACTAATACTCTTGGATTTGTCAAAAGCTTTTGACAGCGTAAATCACGAACTTCTTCTATACAAACTCCACAGCATTGGCCTGGACAACGCATCAATTGATTGGTTCAAGTCATATCTCAGTGGGCGCTCACAAGTCATTAGAGCCAATGGAATTGAGTCAACAGCAGAGAAAATGACCACTGGTGTGCCACAGGGTTTGATTCTTGGACCATTGCTATTTTTGATCTACACTAACAATCTCCTAACAACAATCAAACATGCACAAGTAATTCAATTCGCCGATGATACACAACTATGCTATTCTTACAATCCCAAATCTTGCCTCGAGCCATTGACAATACAGAAAAAAATCTATGAAGATCTTGATAATCTATCGTCTTGGTGCCTAACAAACTCTCTCCAGTTGAATCACAGGAAGACACAGTTATTGCCTATTGCACATAGTAAAGTACTTCGCCACGCAATCTTGCCAGAGATTTCCTTGAATGGACATCTTCTTCAGCCTTGCTCCGCTGCTCGAAATCTTGGAGTTCAGTTTGACGAGCATCTCACATTCAAACCGCACATTGCAAACGTCATGCGAACTGCAAACGGCCGAATGAGCAGCTTGAGTAAAATTGCTGGAGATTTCCCTCAAGAGGTTCTAAAAACCGCCATTGAGGCTACCGTGATCAATCCTGCATTGTATTGTCTTCCTGTATGGTCGTCTTGCTTCAGGACTGACCTAATGAAGCTGCAACGTAGAATATTACACTGGCCGGCAAAGTTAATTACAGAACTAACTAAGCACGACAGAATGGGAACATTACTGGATGACATGGAATGGAAGTGCCTGAAGGATCAAATACAATTACAAACAGCGGGGCTAGCACATCAAGCTAGTAAAGGGGACGCAGGACAGCATTTACAACAACTATTCAGAACAATTAATCACGAACATGAAACAAGAGACAAAGTATGCGGAAAATTTGAAGTGCCTCGGTGTAGAACCGAACGAGGCCAACAACGATTCGGACATATGGGCCCCACCTTATTAAACAAATTCAACGATCATTACATGAAAGACAAGTATCAATTCAAGAATGCAATCAAGAATATAATCAATAATGACAGAAGTCATTAAAATTAAGCCGAAGCGTAAAAAAAATAATTGCGAACTAAATAGTAAAGAATGATAGGTATCAAGAAACGGAAAAAAACTTGTAAATAAACCAGC
>OFHS01002532.1:0-20581 GCA_900245855.1 Calvadosia cruxmelitensis | reverse complement strand
GGTCCTGTTGTGATTATTTTACTGAATGCATTTATCTGTTCGACAGCATCTGCATAGCTGTTTCTCGCAACGCAGTGTAATGGTTTCGATGTCGTAAAATCAAGAAAGGAAAATGTGTACTAACAAAATCGATATTAATAGATCTGTTTCCTGCCGCATCTCTTTCTCTGCAATGATCTCAAGTACACCTCCAATTGCACACAGGTGTCATTTTTGAAGGCAAGACGCCTTGACCCAGTCCTTTAGCATTCAGCGAGGTCTGATTTTCAATAAATCATAAAAATAGAAGGAGATCTCAAAACTAAAAATTTCAACGATATTTGTAACTTTCAACGTTGATTGCCCCAATATCTGGAATAAAAGTTTTTGGGTTTATGAGCACTTTAAAAAATCAATCAGCCCTTGCTTCAAACTCATTGCGAGACTGTCAATTATTTGTGACAGGTTTATAACTGAACTTTGCACTCATATTATGCGCTCCGTTTTTCGACTTGCATTGCCAAAACTCAAAACTAATTGAACTTTTCAAAATTGAAACTGAAGTGAAAAAATTCCTCCAAGAAAGATACGTTATTCGAGGAAAGGATATAATGGCATTCAAGCCAAGTCATTTGAATATATTTGAAATGCCTCCATTTGCATTTGCAGCCATCCTGCCTTAACTCCTAAAGGATTTCATACCACTATGAACTGTGAAGAATGTAGAATTCCTGTAAAGACCACATGAAATTGGAAATGGGCAGTGAGTTCAGCCCCTATGAATTCGTCAATGGGGAAAGCACCTTCAAAACAAGCATATGAAATAATAAATGGCATGTAAAAACCATGCAAGAGCATGTGAATTGGAAATAGAATAAGAAATCCATGTGAAGAGTGCCCCTTTTCACACTGTTTTCACATGGTTATTTGCGTGATTTTCATATCGATTCCACATGGCTTCTGTTCATGGTAACATCCTCATTACCTTCAATCCGCTCCGTTTGCAGAGTACCTCTTCAATTCAAAATGCAAAACAACTGCAGTTTTCAGAAAGAAGAAGCACATATACCCTTCAAGAAGATCATGTTGAATTGAGTCTGCTTCTGATTGCATGGGTCATAGTCATGGGTCACAGTTATGGGTCACAGTCATGGTATATTCTCATCCTTATCATCTAACACTGAGTCGCTCTGCAAAGAAGCAAGGCATGGTCACAGCTGTAGTTTCCTCATTGCCACTTGCCATCCACCCTTGATTGATGCAGTTTCATTATGCTCTGCTAGACCCGTCTAGCTCCAGATTATTTCATGTTTGATCTGAGGCTGCCTTTCTGCCAGGATTGTGACAGTTACTTTTCAAAAGGAACTAGTTACAGTCACAGTTACATTGTATAGAAAGTAACTAGTTACTTGTAAAAGTTACTCATCCTCAAAAGTAACTTTCTAATTTTACTAGTTACTTGTCCACAAAAAGTAACTAGTTACAGTTACAAAAAACTACTTTCTTCGAAACTGAAGGTCCAAGCAAATGTTGCAAGTGTCATTCTATGTTGGTAAAAATTGAGCTCTCAGAACCATGTTTTGAGTTTAAAAATTATCAACCAGATTGAATTTAAAAGTGAAAAGTAACTTTACTTTAAATTAAATGTCAGAAAGCAACTTGTAAAGATTCTTCTTGCATGGCATTGAAAAAATGTAACTACAGTTACAAGTTACTTTTGTAACTAGTTACATCATATTCCTGCTGTCTGCATGAATCTGCCGGGTATAATAGCGTGGCTCAGGGTCAATTCTTGTTTTAAATTGTTTTGCGCATGAAATAATCGACAAGTCACATCCTGCAGTGCCTTCTTTAATCAATTGTTAGTCTTAGCCCAGTTTCATTTGGCTTCCCAATAATTATTATTTGTTTGGCAACATCATTGTAACCTGCTCCGTTAGCCATCGACAGTAGCATTCAATGACTGACATGGATCTGCTTCTCCAGTGTCCTCATTAGAATTCATAGACTTCCATTATGTAAAGCATCACAGACTGCCCGCAACATCTGAAAAGCCGTCGTTTGACCCTACACACTAGTAGAAGATTACCAAAACACCACAATATGGTTCTTTACAAATGATTGTTTTCACAATTTTCCGCTTCTTTGTGCACGTTTCCCGTTCTGCTTAACAATCATGTGTATTACATCTTTCTGTATATCTTGTTCTTCATATAGGTATGTCCAAAGGGCTATTATTGTGACAATGAAACCACATCACAAATTAATATGCTCTTCAACAAGAAGTGTCCTGCTGGAAAGTATTGTAGCGATGGATTAAGAAGCGTAAATGAAGCCAGAAACTGTTCAAAGGCTCATTACTGTCCCTCAGGTGAGCTCAGGATAGACCAGCATATAATTGTGTGTGAATGCAGCGGGTAGTGTTTAATATAACCATAGTTAAACTCATCACTACATATGAGCATTGGCGTTGGTGCTTGGTCGGTGGGCAAGCAAATAAAACCATAGTCAATAGACTCAGTCGCTTTATAAAACCAAATATTTGTGTTCTTAAATTTCTCCTGCATGCTTTCTCTTTGCTAGCAACTCTTGGCGTAATAAAACCAGCCACTTGGTAAAGCCAAATGAGTGGTCTTGACTCTTGAGGTAGTTTATAAGAGGAGTAGACTATGTTGGCTGGCTCTTGCTTGCTGTTACTTAAATATATTCTTGTTGCTTTATCTGAACTCTATTCCAGCTACAAGATACGAGATTCCATGTCCTGTTGGCACCTACAATCCAAACGAGAATGGAGATGGCTTGTCTGCATGTCTTCCATGTGATTCAGGCTTCTACTGTTTAGAAAAAACAGTCACTCCAAGCCGTATATGTCAACCTGGATACTACTGCCCGACTGGTATTACCGATGGCGTGTCTTCCCTTCTCATTGGCTCTTATGGTCCAAAACAGAAGCCATGTCCTGAAGGAACTTTTACTGATATCTCTGGGACACCTAATGTCACATCGTGTAAACCTTGTACAATAGGAAACTATTGCCCAGAAGCAACATCTACACCAAAAGTGTGTCCAAGGGGCTCCTATTGTCCTCCAAATGCCTCCGTTCCTCAGCCATGCCCCATTGGGACGTATGGTAATAGAAGCGGCCTCTTTTATCGTGAAAACTGCACTGCCTGTGACAAGGGATGGTAAGTGCATGTCACGCTATCTTCTCTTGTTGTCATTTGTCATTGATGAAAGTTCATTAATAAAAGTTAATACCAATAGCCCAGTACCTGGTTGTACATTGTAGCATGAGCTCACGTAATTAGATACAGTAAAACCTGTATTGGCAGCCACCTCTATAGGGCAGCCACCTGTGTATAAGACCACTCTACGTAGCTCCAAAGTAATACTTTCTACAGAAATCAACCTGGACAGAAAGGCCACCTGTCTATAAAGGTCATTTTTCTCAGGTGCCAGAGGTGGCTGTTATAGACAGGTTTCACTGTATCATTCTTTTTTGTGTGGGTTGTGTTGAGCTAGAAATAATTGTTTTCATATCAGGTACTGTGATGCACAGGGGCTTGCCACACCTCGAGCACAATGCGATGCTGGTTACGTATGCCTTGGCGGTGCTTATACAAGTACACCTACTGATGGATTGACCGGTAGCAGCTGCCCAGCTGGTGGCTACTGTACCACAGGAAGTTTCCAGTCGCTTCCTTGCCCACCTGGAACATACAGTAACACATCAGGTGCCACCAATGACAAGGACTGCAGGACATGTGATCCTGGGTACTACTGTCAGAAGGCAAGTGGTCCAAGTCCAGAGGGACCTTGTTGGGCAGGGTACTACTGCAAAGCTGGCTCACGTGTTCCAAATCAAACTGAAACTGATCCAGGTCACTATGCTCCTGCTGGTTCTTCAACACAGAGACCTTGTCAAGTGGGGACATTTCAACCGTTTAGAGCGCAACGAAGCTGTAAGCCATGCACTCCTGGATACTACTGTCCTACTACAAAAATGACTACTCCGCATCCTTGTAGAGCTGGTTTCTACTGTATAGAAGGAAGTGAAGTGGAGAGGGCGTGTCCTATTGGAACGTACAACAATTTTACTGTTCAAAATTCTTCAGCCAGTTGCCTTCCCTGTCCAAAAGGCCAGTACTGTAATCCATCGGCACAAACATACCCGGCAGGTAAATGCACTACTGTATCAGTCACATTATTGTTTAGAATTCTAAGCTCTTACGAATGAAAATACTATATTTATGGCACGTACAATATAAGTCACATTTTGAAAATCGTTTAGGTTTAAAAAGTGGGATTCAAATCATGCGATCCATAGTTAACCTCTTTATTGTGCATTCTTATTTCTACGCTGCTAAACTGAGTGTGACTTATGCTCGCAAAAATACGGTAGTCCATTCCTAGTGATTTTGTGTTCTCCAATTACCATCTAATACAATTTTTTCAAAACATATAGTTGTGTTGTTTGCTGTCAATCAGATGTGTTTTATTGATAATAGTTTTCTTACAAAGTTTCACTTTGATCTTAGCAACAAACACAGCACTGTGTCTTGAAGCTTTGCATAATAAATTACAATATATTTTGCCGTCCGGATCCGGACGTCAATTTCCACATGATCGCAGTTTGGATCCTCATTTCTACACAGCTTTTACCCAAAAATGAGGCAATTGTAGAGAGCACCATTTCAGTGTTCGTGTTGTGACTTGCAACGATGACGGAGAATTCCTGTCAGTGCTGCTCTGTTGTCGTCCTACTAGAATGTTTGTTGAGTACGTTAAAGAACTTCGGCATGGAGCTTATGTTGCTATAATTTCGTGGTTTGCGTGTGGCGCCAGCCATGGAAATCTGAAGAAGGACACTGTTAAAAATCTCGGATGCTGGCGTGGATTATATAAGCTTGAAGCAATATGCACCTTACTTGTAGATCTCCACTAATGTTGTATTCCTCGGTTTATATGTCTTGAAATACATCTACACGACCTACTATCAATCAATAAATCAGCCTGACAGACAGACAATCAGACCAATGAACAGGCAGGGAGGCAATTTTTGTAGACAAATTCCTTTCCCAAAATCTATCATGGTTGGCCATGTAGCATAGGAAGATTGAAGCTTTCCCATTCTACATTCCACAATGTATATATTTGAAAGATATGGTGCTAGTCCTATTGTAGGAAGAGCTGGCCGAATTACAATGAGTAGATACGGCATGGTCAATGGTGCCAGAGATCTAGATCTTGAGACCCGAATGGAAAACATGTATGTTATGCCGGATTAATCCGGCATGGAGTCAGCGTACGCCAAAACAAATGTGGCGTACGTCCGCCTAAAGTTTGTAAATTGCTAAATTTCAGTAGTTGGCGTACTTTTCCTTTTTGAGTTGAGGCCTTGGCTGGGACTATAAACAATCCAAACATTTTGGCGTACAAGTGTATACAAGTTTGGGGTAAAATCCGGCATACGATTTACCAGTTTTCCATCCGGGTCTTGAGACACGGCCTGAAAGACAAAGCAAATTGAGTTATTAACATGATGAGGTACAGGCGGGAAAGAGGATAATTACAAGATGACACAGTTACATATTCTTACAATCACATGATTATGCAATGATAACATAGAATTCACACTATGTATGGTCACATGTCAGCAGGCAAATGCCCCATCTTCTCAAAGCCAGTTGGGGAAGAGGAGGGGGCAGGGAGAATATGATCTATTCGTTCATACCAGCTGCTAGAACTAAGCAAGTGTTCTGAAGTCTTAATTGACAGCTTTAGCACTTGCGTAGCTGTAATTAGTTCTGTGCTTTGATTTTGTAAAGGAAATTGCTCTTCTGGTCACATCTGTTTTGGTTCTGCAACTTATGACACGCCCACTGATGGTGTGGAATGGGGAAGATTGTGCAGCCCTGGGTTCTACTGTCCTGCAGGAACGACATACGAGCGACCATGTCCAGAGGGGACATACTTGTAAGTTTGATGCATTGCACTGTTTCCAAATTATGTCATTGTGTGAATCACTTAAACGAGCAAAAACTTTGTTTGAACTCCATCGCTCAAATTCGTTCCTTTGTTGAAATTCTCATTGGTCAAGGAACAAGCGGATGAAGAGTGAAGGGCAAAGGGACCATTCAAGATTAATTCAAACCTGTCCTAGCAGCCACCTTTATAGAACAGTCACTTGTATGTAAAGGCCAATCTTCATAACCCCAAATGACACTTTCTGTAGAAATCAACCTGGACAGAGAGGCCACCTGTCTATAAAGGTCATTTTTCTCAGGTCCCAAAGGTGACCATTGTAGACAGGTTTCACTGTATAGATGTTAAATATCTTCTCTCTTGTCGCTAGAAATTGACAATGTGATGTCATTTGCAATAGATGGTGTAAGACTTTCTCCAGTGGACCAATCGACAGTTGGATGTCTCAAGGGATGATCATGTTATCCTGTGCCGGAGCTGATGCAGGAGCATCTAAATTAACAAATGAATATTGTGCCAACTAATGGTGTGATATTGATATTAGATTATATCAAAACTCAAAACCCACCTTTCCATCTTTGTTATTATATTGTGCAATAAAGTTAGAGCCATCAATTCTTATAATTCTCTTTCCTTCTAATCTCGATCAGCATTGAATATTTATACATTTGAAAAACTTATATCTAATGAAAGTTTTTCATGCAATTTTCTATTTTGATTTCCATCTTCTGACTTTAATTCACATGTCATGCCGTTTTTCAGAAGTAAATACCTACATGCAGTCAAGCCTGTATTAGCGGCCACCTCCACAGAACAGCTACAGTGAAACCTGTCTATAACAGTCACCTTTGGGACGTCAAGAAAATGACCTTATAGACAGGTGGCCTTTCTGTCCAGGTTGATTTCTATAGGAAGTGTCATTTTGGTGTTATCAAGGGTGACCTTCATACGCAGGTGGCTGCTCTATAGAGGCGGCCGCTAATACAGGTTTGACTGTACCAGTGTATAAAGGCCACTCTTCATAACCCTAAAATGACACTTTCTATTGAAATCAACCTGGACAGAAAGGCCACCTGTCTATAAAGGTTATTTTCCTCTGGTCCCAAATGTGACCGTTGTAGACAGGTTTCACAGTACATGCATGATCAGTGCATATTTGAATCAATTTGTACTGTATAGGATTTGATTGGGAAGTTTCGTACAGTACAGAGTCTCTTTATTTCTATCCAGGGGTGTTTCTGGAGGACAACAGTTGTCAGCTTGCATTGCTTGTGAAGACGGTCAGTATTGCGAAGGAACAAACAACACACAGCCAACTGATAATTGTCTGCCTGGCTATTTCTGCAAACGTGGCAACTCTCGACCAAAACCCAGTAATTCCACCAATGGAGGTCCTTGTCCGGCTGGGCATTACTGCCCTGTGAAAACAGCAAATCCTATACCTTGCTCATTAGGTAAGTTAGGCTTTTTAGGCAAGCTGTCATAATGTTTATATTTCCATGTCGGAATGCAAGATTAAGGAAGTTGTATTGTATTATTGTCAAATGTAAATAGTTACTTTCAGAGAGTAACTTAACCACCTCTGCAAATTTCAATCATAATTTAGCAGAAACATGTCCTTTAGATTTTACTTTAGTATGTTCCATTGTGTGGCACTACCAAAATATATTGATCTGTTCAAAATACCAACATGGTAATTTACCATTCTGTATTTTGTGTTTGCTCCTAGGCTACTATGCCAATGAGACTGGTCTTTCATCTTGCAAAGTATGCCCTGCAGGCTTTGAATGCCTCTGGGGTACTGTTGCACCGATAGATTGCCAGCAAGGATACTACTGTCACGCAGGCAATGACGTTACATTCAAAGGATTGAAGCAAGCTTGTCCAAAGGGCACTTTTGGGTCACAACCTAGACAATCATTGATATCACAGTGCACGGACTGTCCACCTGGCCACTATTGTGATGGTATAAAACGCTACAATGTATCTGGCTTATGTTCTGCTGGATTTTGGTGCCAAGAGAATGCCTGGAAGCATACCCCTGCAGAGGATGATAAAATACCTCAACGTTATGGGGCGTGTCCGACTGGCGGTTTCTATTGCCCAGAGGGTACATCTTCTCCTTTACCATGTCCACCAGGACGTTATGCCCCAGCAGGACAATTCAAGTTAAAAAATGTTTCTGATTGTACATTATGTGATGCTGGATCATATTGTGCAGTGGGCAATCAATCAACAACATCTGGATTCTGCTCCCCTGGATACTTCTGCTACCCAGGGTCACCTGCCAGAGAACCCCAAAATCCGGAGCATGGTGGATTGTGTCCTGCCGGTTCTTACTGCCCGAGTGGGTCCCCAAAACCAACACCATGCGACAAAGGGTCGTACAATAACCAATCTGGTCAGTCACTCTGCCAGAAATGTCCGCAAGGCTACTACTGCCCTGATAATAGCACATATCCTATTGATTGCCCACATGGATACTGGTGTCCATCTGGTTCCAGTGTAGCAGATGCTTACCCCTGCCTACCTGGAACGTTTAACAGTTTGTCAAGAAGGTACTCTTCCTCTGATTGCCAAGCAGCTCTTCCGGGATATTTTGTTTATTTACCAGCTCAGACCAACGTAACAGGGCTGTGCGATCCAGGCTACTACTGTGTCAATGGTTCAACATCCAATCGTCCACCCACTGGCTCACATTATGGTGGTAAATGTCCAGTTGGCTTCTATTGCCCCAGAGGCAGTTCATCGCCTTGGCAATGCAGCAGTGGAATGTACTGTCCAATTGAGGGTCTTGCCCGGCCGTACAGAAACTGCAGTGCCGGTTACTTTTGCAGTGGTGGAGCACGGTCACCCCAACCAAATGATGGCACGACAGGTGATGCATGTCCATGTGGTTCATACTGTCCTGCTGGCAGTCAAAACTATACCCTGTGTCCCCCGGGAACATTTGCAAACACTACGAACAACACAGTGATCACTGACTGTCTAAACTGCACATCAGGGAAGTTCTGCTCTGGATGGGGCAGCCAAATTCCATCAGGGCTTTGTTTTGAAGGGTATTATTGCCCAGGTGGTCAGTCTCGACTAGATCCTGTATCATTTCGTTGTACCGAAGGACACTACTGCCCCACTGGCTCATCTCAACCTTTACCATGTCCCTCTGGAACTTATCAGGATCAACCCATGCAGTATTCTTGCAAGGTATGGAAAAACATGAATCGTCATGTTGCTCTTATTGTATCGAAGCTGCCAGACTTAAAACAACCAACGCAAAACAAATATCCCAGCATTGACAACTGTGGGGAAAATTACACACCACCTGTTATCCTCTCTACATAATGAGATGATAGACGAAAACTATAAACCTAATAGATTGCTGAACTGTAAGATCTCTGTTTACAGACAAAAACTCAACAAACTGCGACAGTCAAACCTGTATTAGCGGCCACCTCTATGGAGCAGCCACTTGTGTCTAAAGGCCACTCTTCGTAACCCCAAAATGACACTTTTTATAGAAATCAACTTGGAGAGAAAGGCCACCTGTCCATAAGGGTCATTTTTCTCAGGTCTCATAGGTGACCATTCTAGACAGGTTTCACTGTAGCAACCATACATACTAGCTGATCCACAAGTTAATGGCGATTCAAATGGTGATTTAAACACCTCTGAAAATTATCCTGTACAAGTTGCATGGAAATGTCAAAAAAATACCTAGGTACTTTTAATTTTTACTATTCTCTAAAAATAACTAGCTACAATTGCTTGTCAAAATTTGGTTCAAAAGATACAGTACAGTACACATAGTTCCTGGTTGCAAAGGTTGATGTCCATCTCACTTTGGAGGAAATGCTTTACATGGCTAGAAATGTGCATATTTAAGATTGTTAAGGTGTATTGTTAATACATCTAGAAGACCACTTCAAGATAGTCTCTCAAGACGTGTGGTCTCTCAAGACATGTGGTCACTTGAGACAGGTCGTCTCATGCGATATGTGGTCTCTCAAGACATGTGGTCACTTTAGACAGGTGGTCTCATGCGATATGTGGTATCTCAAGACATGTGGTATCTCAAGACAGTTTGTCTTTTAAGACAGGTGGTTTCTTAAGACAGGTGGTCTCTTAAGATATGTGGTCTCTTAGGACAGGTGGTTCTTAAGACAGGTAGTCTCGCACGATAAGTGGTCTCTTATGATAGATGGTCTCTTAAAACAGGTCTTCTCTCAAGACAGGTGGTCTCTTAATACAGGTGGTCTCTTGAGACAGCTGATCTTGGTCTCTAAAGGGGCAAGTATTGCCTTGTGCATAATGATACTATAGTATAGTTGATGTCTACGATTGCTTCTGCCCCTTCTAGGTTTGCCCGGCTGGTTTCTTCTGTGATGCTAGTATTACTGCAGTCATGTCGTACAGTGCCTACCTTTGTCCTGCTGGTCATTACTGTCCCAATGGAACGACCTATGCTGTTGAATTCAAGTGTCCACGTGGCACTTTCTCTAACAGAACCGGATTGCAGTCCATTCAGTCGTGTAGTCCTTGCCCAGGTGGATTTTACTGTGACGAGGAAGGACTGACAATGTATTCAAAGAAATGCAGTGCAGGTAATCAAATAACATGTGATAGGCATATACAGTGAAACCTGTTTATAACGGTTGCCTCTCGGACCTGAGAAAAATGACCATTATAGACAGGTGGCCTTTCTGTCCAGGTTGATTTCTATAGAAAGTGCAAATTTGTGGTTATAAAGAGTGGTCTTTATACACAAGTAGCTGCTCTATAAAGGTGGCCGCTAACACAGGTTTGACTGTGTCTCATATATATCTGTATTCTATGTATGTCACTCAATTCATTTAAGTATGCACGAGTATGGCTAATGTCGTCACTTACGATATGTAGTTTAGTCAGATTCCTACTATTTGCTGTTTGGATTTAGTTCCTGGAAGATATCTGAGGCGTATTTCCCTCGTAAATGAATCAAATAATAACAAACTGATTGACGCTTTCTAGATTAGTTTGGAGTGCACTCTTTCTGATGGTTGAGTCATCGAAATAGAAAATTGTAAGTTACGTGATGAACCATGTAGAGCTACAGGATATTGAATGCTTTTAACCTTTATCATTCCCATGACTTATTACTTCTTTGTTTCTTGTGGCATTGCTAGGTTACTTTTGTCGAAGTGGTGCTTTCGTTTCTACACCTGAGGGCAATAATGCTGTTGATGCTTGGAACTCAACTGAATTGAATGCTACTTGCTCCTGTTTCCATGACAATTGCCCAATTGGCTCTTTTAATATCACAGCTGGGGGGCCATGCCCCAGAGGTTTTTATTGTCCTAATGGTACAGATGAGCCCCATCCATGTCCCAGAGGCACGTATGGAAACAATAGTAAATTGCAAGATATCACACAATGTAGTAATTGCACTCCAGGGATGTTCTGTAACGAGAAGAATCTTACACGTCCAAGTGGTGTCTGTTCGCCTGGATACTATTGTCCAACAGGTGCCACTCGCCCGGATTGGTTGATTTGTCCGCCAGGACAGTACTGTGAAAAAAAATCACAAGCCCCCTTTGACTGTCCAAATGGAACATTAAGAAATATCACTGGAGGTTCAGATATGTCTTCTGACTGCTGGCCGTGTCCTGCTGGGAAGTACTGTGCAGGGACAAGACTCACAGAACCAAGTGGTGACTGCTCGCCAAGGTAATAGCCAGATGATTTAAGCATAGGCCACAATATATCTCTTTTTATTAAAAGCAAACCATCAGGGTAATACGTTTGGGATGAAATCCTTCCTCCAATTTCATGGGATGAGCATGTGTTGACCTTGCGAAAATTGGAAAGGGAAACTCATAGAAGATAATTATTGGTGATAGTGTGGCAAATTCTACATAATGTGTAACTTTTGCCAAAGCAAAGCAATTGTGTCGTCCAGTAATAATTTGGAGAGGGAATGTGGGGGAATGCCGACAATTATTTCTCATGGTGACTCCATCCCTTAACTTTTAAAAATATTATGGGAATGTTTACCACAAATTATAAAGTACTGAGTCCTATTCCCTGGTTATGACCTACCCTTTTCAAATCATGTGAGAAGAACAGTACTACAACAAAGCCATCGATGTTATATTTTGACCCCTAGCAGGGACCCTTTGAGAAGGGAGGAGCATTGCACCACCAATTATATTCTTTGCTTTACTGTATAACCCATTTAAGCGCAGCTTGCATAAGCGCAAAAACCGTTTATCTGCAAACAACTTGCTCTGCACCAATTTTATTGCGTACAAACACTCTTAATCGATTCCTGATAAGCGCAATTCGGTTAAGAGCAAAACCCGCTTATCTGCAATTAATTGATATAACATTCCTGGTATTTCCTAATCTTTAGTTTGCAGTACTTATTAATACGGTAGAGTATGATGTAAGAAACATAATTTTTTATGTGTTGTGGGTACCGATGCATGGTTTAATGGATAAGGTACTTGACTCCGGAGCCAGGGGATGTGGGTTCAAATCTCAGCTTGCTGCAAAATATTCTTTGAGGTTTTACATATGATTAATTGTGTACCCACCTATCTTATTGTTTACGGATTCATGCTTTGTGGAACTGATGTCTGATATGTGATCTATGCTAGCTGGTCTTGGGTCATAATGCCAACAATTTATCAAATAGTCACAATGAAACAAGTAATCACATAAAGAAAAGCAGTCTTTTAATAGGTTTAATTCATCTGCAAAGCTCATTTTTTATAAATATACTACGTTATAATGGAAGAATACATACAGTTTTATAAGATTTGTACACATGATGATGCTAGAATGAGCCAGATGATCACTTGATCAGGAAGTTTTGGGACTTTAGTATCCAGCAACAGTCTTTCAAGGCACTGATTTCGTGTTTACTTGAGCTATGCACAGGGGAGGGGATGTTCATAAGGTTAGAACGTTGATTACTACTTGCAGGCAGCAGCTCGATCTCAAGGTGTATTTATGTGTCCTGCTAGATTTAGTCTTTGTGTGTAGAGGTGGAAAATGTGTGATGAAACCAACCAGTGGGTACACAACTCATATATTGAAGTCTGTTGATGATATCGGCCAATAGCTGTCGTGTTGTCTTGGTTTAATATGAGATTGGACAAATGACATTCTGATTTCCACTTAAGCAATCATGTTTATTTATTTACTGGCTTCATAATTATTATATCATCAATGTTAACAATTTCAGATATTTCTGCCCTGAAGGCTCTACGCAAGCTAGCCCTACATCTTCATTTTGCCCAATTGGACATTACTGCCCTAGAGGTGTTGGCACGCCCATTCCCTGCCCAAACAACCAAGTTGCTAATTACACTCATGCTATTTCTTGTGATCCATGTCCAGAAGGGTTTTATTGCTTGACATCTGATCAACCAATGCCTTGCAAACGAGGACATTATTGTCCACCAGGTACTGGGTTAGATCAAAGGAAATGCCCTCGCGGGACGTACGGACCACAGCTTCAATACGCTGATATCCAGGATTGTATATCTTGTCCAGCTGGGAAGTACTGCGGCATTGAAGGAGCTTTAAATTACAGTGGTGTATGCGATGCTGGATTTTGGTGTGCTTATGGCGTGGATCGGTCAAGACCATTTGCTCTGTCTTGGTCAAATTCAAGTGCTGAGAATTCCTCATGTCCTTATCACAATGGACAAGAAACAGGATTAGGAGGAAGGTGCCCACCTGGTCACTACTGCCCAGCTAACACTGGTGTCCCAATCGGATGTCACCCAGGCACATATGGTCCAATTCAACAGTTGTCACAGTGCTATGAATGTATGCAAGGGTACTATTGTCCTGATACCAATATGACTGACTTTGCCTCATACCCATGCCCATCTGGTTACTACTGTCCAAATGGAACACGCTACCCCCGTGAACATGCCTGTCCAATCGGAACATTCAATAATAGAACAACGGGAACATCTTTGCTTGATTGTCAGCTCTGTTCTGCCGGGAATTTCTGCTCACTGCCAGGTAACGTTCTAGTGCTCTTGTCCACAGTCATTGGGGATGAGAGAAATAAAGTAGCTATCCAGGAAACAGTTTGTCTCTGAAAGAATGTCTGAATTATGATGTAGAGCCATGCCGATAATAGATAAATATTCAGCCGACCAGATTTAATAATCCGCCTTGCTCCATGTTGATAATGTCCAACTATCTCTTGATTAAACGATCTGAGTTACTGATTCCTTTGTTTCATGCACTTTTGTTTGCTCTTTTCTGAAAAACATATGCGATTGGTATATCTTTGCAGGCCTCTCTTGGCCAAAAGGAGAATGCACTGCAGGCTACTTCTGTCGTCGTAATGCAACCCACAATAGCCCAGATCAAGGCCTCGATGCTGGCATCTGTCCACCTGGAAGCTACTGCCCAACTGGTACTGGAGAGCCAACACTTTGTCCAGCAGGCACATTTAGCAACAAAACAGGTAATGTCCATACACTACGAACTTCAAACTCGATATTTGCTTGTCAAAACTACCTAACATGGCCAAAATAAGAAATAACAAGCTCGTCTTCTTATATTGTCAAAGTTTCTATATATAACATGCTTTTAAGGAATTCTGATTGTATTTGCTACTGGTCCCCTGTACTTCAATGTCTAAAAGGGAGTCTGCATAACCATGTCAGGGATCTTACAGCATGTCAGTCATACTGCTGCCTCATAGCAGCAATCCTCATTTCACGCAGATATCTGTGCTCACAAGGAGTTCACTCGTTATGCCATCGATAATCAGCAATAATAGGAGGGAGACAAGCACAAATTCAGTGTCTGAGCTACCATATCAATCGCAGAGATGCAACTTCCTCCCACCCACCCCACTTTTTAACTGTAGTCTATACTAGTAGTAATATTTCCACTGCTTATCAGTGTGACTGTGCTTGGCGGTGGGTTGGGGATGACAGGGTTCCCATGCTAGCAGTGCACAACACACATCGCATACCTCCCATCGACCAAGCACCAATGCCACGCTCATCTTAGGCAGATGAATTTAATGATGTAGAAAATTATAGCAAGTGTGAAACTAGGATATAAAGTGAAAATAACAGGTTCAGCATTTGGTAGTATAATGTATGGCAAAAGCTGCACCATGTCTCGTTGCCAGTGGAGGAATGAAACAGATAAAGACGTCTATTCTTTTAATACGCCAAGTAATCCAGAACCACTTTGACCCTTTGTTTATTTTGACAGGGTTGAAGTCCATGATTGAATGTACGTATTGCACATCTGGCTCATTTTGTGGATCGGCTGGTCTATTGATGCCTAGTGGACCATGTGATGCTGGCTTCTTGTGTCCGGAAGGATCCAACAGCTCGCAGTATATGGACTGTGGAAAGGGTGTTTACTGCCCAAAAGGATCTAATTCTTCCCTGCTCTGCCCTCCTGGAACATTTCAACCCAACCTTACAGCAGCTGTAAAGGAGCAGTGTCTTAATTGCTCACCAGGTCAGTTATCATTGTCAGGAAATAGCAAATGTTTCTACGTATATTGTATTTGTTTGCTTGTTTAAAGATAACCTCTCTATATTTTGTAACTCAACAGGGTTTTATTGTGAAACAGAAGGCTTGGCTGCTCCTACCAACATGTGTAAGAATGGTTCTTACTGTCCATTTGGATCAAATATTGCCACCCAGTTCACCTGCCCAGCTGGATTCTACTGCCCAAGTGGCAGCTCTCAGCCGCAACCATGTGTTCCTGGGTATTATACAAATACTACAGGTGCAGGGGTTTGTAGGATCTGCCCATCTGGCTTCATGTGCCTGCCTCTTAATTGGAATGAAACAGATCACCATACGTATTCATTTGGAGTATTCAGCTGCCCAGCTGGCTTCTATTGTCCACGTGGAACTGGTGGTGCACCCAAGCCGTGCCCAGCAGGCACCTACAGCACCAACACTAATCTGAGGAGTGCCAATGAGTGCACTGCCTGTGATCCTGGCTCGTATTGTCTTGGCAATAATCTCACAGCGGTCAGTGGTCCATGTGCGGCTGGGTACTATTGCAAGACAGGTGTGTTGCATCACTTATAATAACTTCTTGGCACGATTTTGACTGTTGTGAGTGCTTGACTCGGAAGTCCATTGGTATGCCTTAAATGCCTTTCAGTCATTCACTTGATGCTAAAATCAATCAGTAGCAGGCAGGAGTTACTTAGCTTTCTTAATATTGTACATAGAGAGATTGAACTGTCTTAATTAACCTTCCAAAGGAAAATTGAATAATGGTCTTTTAAGAAAGGTGGTCTTTAAAGCAGATGCCTCCGATGATAATAAGTGGTCTCTTATCACAGGTGGTCTCTTAAGACAGGTGATCATTAAGACATGTTGATTTGTGGCCCGGGTGGGTGCAGCTATTAATATTTATCCCACATTTTCAATTTCAGGTGTTTCCGTTTCTAAGCCTGTACTTCTTTCGTATAACTCTACAAATGGAACATGTCCGTGTGGCTCATTAGAAGGGCAATGGTTCCGTGGCATTGGCGACATTTGCCCAATTGGACATTATTGTGAATTGGGATCATCTTCTCCAAGGGCTTGCCCACAGGGCTTCTACAACAATGAAACCGGACAAGTGTCATGCCGTAGTTGTCCAGCTGGCTACTTCTGCCCAGTCGCATCTACGGACTTCTCACTGTTTGAATGTCCACGTGGATACTATTGCCAAATTGGAACCACACACCAAACTCAGTACCCTTGTCCCAATGGAACGTATAATAATCTGACTGTACAAGTTGATCTTAATGCTTGCTTTGCCTGCCCTGGTGGTAAGTACTGTTCAGGTCGTGGTCTTGCACATCCCAGTGGGCCATGCAGTGCCGGGTGGTACTGTAACGGTAGTTCATCTGCCGCTCAACCCTCTACAAACGGTGGAATATGTCCAATTGGATTTTACTGTCCAGAGGGATCATCCACACCAACACCTTGTGGCCGTGGAATGTTTTGTGATCGAGTAGAGCTGGTGGCTCCTGCTGGCAACTGTTCTTCAAGGTACTACTGCAGCCTGCGCTCTGTAACACCAACACCTACCAACGACACTACAGGTGGGATATGCCCGAGTGGTCACTATTGTCCTCGCGGAACTGTCTACCCGCAACGCTGTCCACAGGGAACATTTCTAGACACTCAAGGTGCTGCGTCAGAATCAGATTGCAATCCATGCACTGCGGGAACATTTTGTAATGCTACCGGTCTCAGCTCTCCATCTGGTGACTGCAAACCTGGCTATTACTGCCCCATTGGACAAGTAACAGAAACCGCATTTCCATGTCATCGGGGACACTACTGCGTCGGTGGTCAAGGAGATCAAGTCCCCTGCCGTTCAGGATTGTACCAGGATGAGACACATGCGTCTGAATGCAAAGTTTGCCCATCTGGTTTCTTCTGTAATGCTTCTTGGGGACCTGTTTCTAATTATACACTGTTTCCATGTCCAGAGGGTCATTATTGTCCACCAGGTACTGAGATTGCGCGTCAACATGGATGTGATCCTGGAACATTTAGTAACACCACTGGTGGTCGTAATCAGAGTGACTGTACACCTTGTCTGGGTGGCTACTACTGTGGTACATCTAGCATCGTGTATCCGACCACACCCTGTGCATTTGGCTATTACTGCAAAGCAGGTGCGTACTGTCAGTTTTGTCAATGTCACTATGCTTATTTAATTTAGAAAAATAATCACCACAACTTTGCATTTTGTGGAACTGCTTTCTGTAGTTGTAGCAAATTTCAAAATTATAACAGTCAAACGAAAAAAAAAATTGTGCATATACCAAACCAGATGTACTTTAAGTTTGCTAGTCCGTTGTGTTAATGTGACTCATTTCTAATTCTTTCCTCTAGCTCAGCTGTTTAATGATATCGTAATATTGCACATCAACAGGTGCCAGAACAGCAACACCCCGTGAAGGTCCTTTGGCTAATATCTGTCCATTTGGCCATTACTGTCCTGTTGGCACAGCAGAGCCATTCAAGTGTCCCAATGGAACCCTGGGACTGACAACTGGTCTTGCCAATGTGTCTGAATGCACCCTTTGCCCCGCAGGGAGGTACTGTAGTATCCCTGGCAGTGCCAATTATACAGGTTCATGTGAAGCTGGACACATTTGCCCCAGAGGATCATCTTCCCCACGTCAGATTATCTGCCCCACTGGTAATTACTGTCCACCTTCTAGCTCAAGTCCATTTGCTTGTCACATTGGAACATTTTCAAGCAGCACCAAACTCACTTCTGCAGAAGAATGTTCGAATTGCACAGCTGGTTGGTACTGCAATCAGACAGGATTATCATCACCTTCTGGCTCCTGCAGAGCGGGTTTCTATTGTCCACCGGCTGCAACAGTTGGTAGCCAAGTCGAATGTCCCGTTGGATTTCACTGTCCAGCAGGTATTTTGTAAAGCCTTGAATTACTGTTCAAAAACGTCACCTTTTCACATATGTTTTGTAATGTTTTGACTTACTATGGTTCCTTTCCAATCCAGGGAGCCGCGTTCCTCGCCAGTGTTCACCTGGTACATTTACAAACTTTACACAAGCTTTGACATGCATGAAATGCCCTGCAGGGTTATTCTGTTTGCCTTCAACTAACTCCACATCCTTTCCATATATTGGTTATCAACCATGTCCTGGGGGATTTTACTGTCCTGCTGGTACTGGTTCTAATTGGCAGCCTTGTCCATTGGGTACATATAGCAACAACTCTGGTCTGTCACGTGAGGATCAATGCAATGACTGTCCTGCTAGACACTACTGTGGACATCTCAATTCCACCAAACCCACAGCTTTGTGTTCTATTGGCTACTTTTGCACATCTGGTGTGGATCGCCCTAACCCATATACAAATGGAAGTGACACGATGGGTAATTGTTCGGTTTTGGGACACTACACAGGTGAGATTGTCAGGTACAGTCAAACCTGTATTAGCGGCCACCTCTATAGAGCAGCCATCTGTTTATTATTAAGGCCACTCTTCATAACCCCAAATTTACACTTTCTATAGAAATCAACCTGGACAGAAAGGCCACCTGTCTATAAAGGTCATCTACCTCAGGTTCCAAAGGTGACCATTATAGACAGGTTTCACTGTATAATTATAAATATTGTGATTTGTACATATTTAGGTTTTAAGATGTTTAACGTTTGATTTATAGATGTCTAGATATTAGAGATATAAATTCAGATTTATAGGTAGTGACAATTTTAATCATACTCCTTATTGAAAGCTAGAAACTCCCTTTGGTAGAACTGGGAAGCGCAGACCACCTTCTTCAATTTGGGATATTAACGTTTACGATCTCGATCACGAGCAACTTTTCCAGCATCCAGATATTATTAGTTTAGTACCGTGAAACCTGTTTATAACAGTCACTTCTGAAACATATGAAAAATGACCTTTATAGACAGGTGGCCTTTCTGTCCACGTTGATGTCTATAGAAAGTGTCATTTTGAGGTTACGAAGAATGGCCTTTATAAACAGGTGGCTGCTCTATGGAGGTGGCCGCTAACACAGGTTTGACTGTACATTGCTATACCATAACAATTTATCACTTTATCCTTTGTCAAATTATTATGAATTCCAAGCCATAATCGGTGATTGAAATTTGCTGCCAAGGCTTCATTTTGAAATATATCTGACAATTCCATATATAGTTTGTGGCTTATTTATACATTGAATTTCAATCATAATTATGATTGCCACGATTTTCTTTTATTCTATATATTCTGACTTAACTATTGTTTGCAGGTATAGGTGGGATATGCCCCCGTGGCTCATTTTGCCCCACTGGATCCACCGTCCCCAAATCTTGCTTGCCTGGATCATATCAAGATGAAGAAGGCCAAGGAACGTGTAAACCGTGTCCAGCAGGCTACTACTGTTTTGCTAACAGCTCTCACTTTGCATCATCGGTCTGTCCTGCTGGTCACTATTGCCCCATCAACACCACACAACCATTTGAATTCAAATGTCCACCTGGAGCATTCAATCCATTGACAATGCAAAATGATACCACAGCGTGCCTTTCTTGTACTGCAGGAGAGTACTGCGAAGGCAATGGCAATGCTGCATCAACTGGGAACTGCAGTCGTGGCTACTACTGTCCGGGAGGCGCATCTAATTCAACTCATATGGTTTGCCCTTCTGGCTACTACTGCCCGTTAGGAGCTAGTCATCCTGTGGAATGCATGGCAGGATATTACTGTGCCACAGATGGTCTCTGGTCGCCAACATTTGAATGTCGCGATGGTTTCTACTGCATCTCCAAGGCTACAAAAGCCAACCCTACTGATAACATAACTGGTAATGTTTGTCCAGAAGGTCATTATTGCCCACGAGGTTCCCCTTATGCCACTCCTTGTCCAACAGGAACATTTCTCAACAGCACTGGGAATGTGTAAGTTTCTGAAGGACACTGTTGCTAGTTAAACAATTCACCTTATTCCACAAGCAAGTATAACTTTGATCGCGCTACGCATCATCCATCGCGCATCATCAATCATCGATCATCCATCGCGCTACGCATTGTACGAAGTGTCTCAATTGCGAGAGTCCTTCTTAGCATCGCTTTCACGCA
>OFHS01002531.1:5479-15549 GCA_900245855.1 Calvadosia cruxmelitensis | reverse complement strand
CCATGGCAACGAACGTTTCTACAGTGGTGTCGATGGTCGTGAACTCGAGGCTGACATCTTTGTGGGCGTGGTCTATTACCAACGATTGAGGCACATGGTCGCTGACAAGTTCCAGGTCGGTCAACAGCCTTGTGGTTCTTTCATTATTTTAGTTTGCTGGTATATCGTAGTTACGACTCGGTTGCCCGTTTCAACTGCACAGAAGCTCAGAATTCAGTACCTGTAGTACGGACTTCAAATCATGAGCGGGTTTTCATTCAACTTATAAAGGCAATGCGTGCCACTTTTTGCAAATTAACTAGTTATACGCAAAAGCCATTTACATGCAAACATTTACGAACATTAACCAAGCGCAGTATCAATGCATTTTTAAATTCATGCTAGGTGACCTCTGGCACATGGGATGACACTAGAAAATGGATTTGTTTGAATCGCATTCAACTGTACTCTTTCCTGTAATGATTGATTTCAAGCCTTGTTCTTGGCTGTCAAAATGTTCGATTTTAACTCAAAACACGTGACTATACTCGATTGAATTCCAAAATGCATCAGAACTGCACTTGGCCGATGAGGTATTACAAAGTACTTTTCTGCTCGCGATCGTATCTCCCCGTAACGCAACTCACGCCGACTAACACCAGAATTATGGCCCTTCGTACCATCGCTTATGGCCGCCAACGCTCCTCAGACGTATGACAAATAAATGAATAAAAGCGCTTTTCAATCGGCTGTATCCAAACCTATCCTTGTGAAGGCGCTTTACAAATAGTCTCGTTATTGCAATCTCTCCTTGATATTACGTGTTGCCCCATTGAAGACTCCGGCATGCGANATTTGACTGAGCCAATCTGTTGTTAGCAATGTCTCCCTGTAGTACTTTATTGATGATCGATACATTGGCCAGTTAGTGGCAGTTGCCCATGCGAAGTTGTTTGTGTACTCAGTGTACTGAGGACAGCACAATATCCATCGAGCATCGAGAGCAATAACGAATGATACAGATTCCTGTTTCAAGTTTTCGCATTTGTCGATACGAAATAGTCTGGTTAAGTATACGAAATCCATAAATAGACAGGCAAGTTGGTGTCAGATGTTTACGGATTTTCGGATATTTAAGTTCTGTTTAGGAAGTTTGGATAAGTGCAAATTTGCATGGTGCAGAGAAACTCATTTTTGCAGCCTCGATTTGAAGTCGGGCGGCATACACGGCATGTATAATCAATGAGTTATGCATTAATTGTTAACTTGTTGCATTAACTTGTTGTTGTTTAAACTCATCACCATAGATAAATTGTTTGGCAGTGGTGCTTGGTTTGGCGGGAGCTGCGTAGATACGGATAGCAGAAATCGGTTTGGTGGGGTTGCTTCCCCGCGAATGGCAGTAGTCGAGATAGCAAACCTGTCACCACCCAATACAGTCTTCACTCTCCAAGGTGCTTGGGGAGGAGTAACAGATAGTAGCGACAGGAGTGCGACGCTCCCACCACGTTAAATATTGTTCTTGTCATTGTTTATTGTCAATATAATCTCTTGTTGGTTTTTGATAGGTGCGGACGACTGGTCCCATCGACTTGGTTACCCATCAGCCAGTGCAGGTGAAGTGGGACGGCAATGCGATAATCGGCTGTCGTTTGTTTTGAGTTTGATGCTAATGATGTTTATTCGCGTCAACGGGTAGGGTCGCAAGCGTCACGGTGGCATTCGATTTGGCGAGATGGAGCGCGATGCCTTAATCGCACACGGTGCTGCTTTCCTGTTGCAAGATCGTCTTCTTAATTGCTCAGACAAGACAACGGTGAGTTCAAGCACTGTGCATTACCTTTTGCTACAATTCAGTCAAACCTGTATTGGGCGACCACCTTTGGAACCACTTACTGTAAGATAGTTGTTCCTTCCTACGGTTAGTTTGTGGAATCTCGGTGAGACCTCTTCAATTAGATTGTAGTCGGCTGTTTACGACATGTGGTCGTTCAAGACAGGTGGTCGCGTAAGATAGGTGGCCTTTCGAAACAGATGGCCGTTAAAGACAGGTGGTCGCTCAAGACACGTTGTCGCTTTAGACAGGGAATTGTTAAGAAATGTTAGACTGTACCCGTCTCATCCAGTTCATGTGAAGCCAATTGCAGATTATCATGTCTAATAACGATCCTTGGTTTTATTTACACTTTCCCAGGCTCAAGTTTGCAAGAAGTGTGGCAGTCTGCTCTCTCCTATTCTCGATAAACCCGCCAGTGAATCGGCTGCCATGTCGGCTCACGCGCGACAGAAGTGGCGTTGTCTTCTTTGCGATTCGTCAACGGACATTGTTGAGATCACCATCCCATACGTCTTTCGATATCTCGTGGCTGAACTTGCGGCAATGAACATCCGGGTCACTCTTGATGTTCGCTGACCAGTCTTCTGAGTGTCTGTCTGTATCACAGAACCGTGTCTCGTTCGCGGAGAGATGCGAGATACTCCCAACCAACATCGAAATTTATATCTGTGTGTGTTTTGTATATTCAACCATCGTGGAATAGAATAAAGGATCTTAAAAAGGCCGTTCGTTGTTCATTGATTTTGTATCGTTATTAATAATTATTACAGTGAAACCTGTCTTAGCAGTCACCTTCGGGACCTGAGAAAAATGGCCTTTATAGACAGGTGGCTTTTCTGTCAAGGTTGATTTCTTAGGAAAGTATCATTTTTGGGTTATGGAGAGTGGCCGTTATACACAGGTGGCTGCTCTATAGAGGTGGCCGCTAATACAGGTTTGACTGTACGTGTGACTTCTTCAGTGAACTGCAGCTGTTTTGATGAAACGAGTGATCGGCTAATAGTTTGACGAATCTAAAGAGCGAATGTCTAGATAGTCAGCTTATTTAACCACCCACTAATGTTGTTTTACTGTCAAGCTACGATCTGTTTAATCCACCTTAATATGATGCCTTGTTTTGCTTGTCTCGTTGTCACTCACTCCTCGAATGATGAGTGATGATTCCAATATAAGATGAATTATTTGGTAATGGCCAGGCGCGCTTTGACAATCAAAACTTGGTTGCTGTAGCATGCAACAGTGTTCAATCTGTGGAAGGCAATTAAAGTTTATTCGTCCGTAGAAATTGATACGTTGGCATAGTCTAGGAGTCAGTCAACATAGAATGGAAACTCATGGATTCTAGTTAATGTCAGATTTGGACAGTTGCAGATACATCGCATTGAGGAGCATGTCGAATTATTAGAGCAGTAACGGGTGTGTCATTTTCGGAGCGTGTGATGAGTTTGTCTTTGTACAGTCGAACCTGTATTAGCGGCCACCTCTATAGAGCTGCCACCTGTGTATAAAGGCCACTCTTCATAACCCAAAAATGACACTTTCTATAGAAATCAGCCTGGACTGAAAGGCGGGCACCTGTCTATAAAGGTCTTTTTTCTCAGGCCTTAAAAGTGACCGTTATAGACAGGCTTCACTGTAGTTATATTTCAAGTAGACCCCATTTTGATGTACATGCGTTCGATTGTCTTAGCACATTCAAACCTGTATTAGTCACCTCTATAGAGCAGCCACCTGTGAATAAAGGCCAAAGGCCACTCTTCATAACCCTAAAATGACTCTTTTGTAGAAATCAACCTGGACAGAAAGACCTCCTGTCTATAAAGGTCATTTTCCTCGAGTGACCGTTATAGACAGGTTTCATTGTAGTACAGTTTTATGTTACACACCTTCACAAGAAAGATTAGCCACATAAATTTAACATCGGATTTCACAGCAAACTAGATATAAGATCGCGGATTTGAATTTAGTACCGTACCTATTGGAAACTTTCCAAAATTCGTCATCTCATAGGAATCTTCCCACGCTACTGTAATTGCTCTATTCAAAACAAACCTTTGATCTTCCCGGTCCAATTTTTGATTGCGAGTACAACAACAACAACAATATGAGAATTTTCATTGATTCGATGCCAAGAATTTTATATCTCCGTTGCAGGGATCTGCTGACATTATGGCCATCATTAATTGGCTCGACGGGTGGGCAAGCAACTATAAAAGAAGGGTTTGTTCAATGCGTAATCATTCGTAATCATTCGCAAGCAGACAGTCGGTGACCAACCAAGATGGCAGACAGGACGAATAAGCATGTCAAGTTGATTGAAATCGATGGCGATATAGCATTGGAAAGACTCTTAAACAGCATGTAGGTCTGGTGTAAGTCCGATTGTTTACTTGTTTTAGTTCGTTGCAGCGTGCCAGCATCTCGAAGAAAGAACGAACAACTGTGTCAATGTAATGAGGACTCAAAGAAAACGTGCGAGTAGGGTTGCCAGACGTTTCTTATTTCCCAGAATCGTTGCTTATTGATATGCTATATATACAGTGTCAAATTTAATTGATTTTATAAGACATTTCTGTCCAACTTTGCAAATGTTCCATATTTTTCCTCAATGGTCTGGTAACCCTAATCGTGCGACGTACAGTATATTTACATATCCTTATGACTTCCATTGCACTGCAATCAAAAGTTGGTAAATATGTCTCGAACAGGCTCGAAAGACTATGCCAGAGTGTCCTCTTGAAACTTGAAGGCACTCGAAGACATTTCCTGAAATCAAATTTGGTCGATGCCCCGGGGTCGACGCACAAGCGGCACAAGTGGCGCCCTTTCAAACATCTTCCTGAATACTACAATGACCCGGTTCATCCTGTTTAATTCAGTATGCAAAGCAAGAAGCATTGGCAGACATCAGGGGGTACAGTGTTCATTGTCGTTGACGTAATGGATCACTGCACATGCCACATTGCGAAGCACATGTGCTGCTGATGTTTGTCGTGCCTCGAACACCCGGGATTGCTTCATGAGGGGAGGATTTTATGGTTTTCCATGTCCTCCTTGAGTATGTGGTCTCAAATGCAATAAAAGTAACTTTGAAAAAGAATTATCTAGAAAGTGAAGTCATCTTCAATGCCATGAAAAAATGTTAAGAATTTTCTATCTCTTTCGAAATCAATCGCAATTTGTAGTAGCAGTCATAAATGTCACAAATACAATTTCTGTAATCAGGGACTATAGTTTTGTCCAGTTTTCATGGATTGGACTCTTGTTTCCATGTCTAGTCTATTCCAATAGCAGTTCTTTCAAGTTGTTGTCTATATTTTCCACAGATTGTTTGAGGCTTGTCGCTTAGGAGGAGGCCAACATATTTCGAAGTTGATCAACGATTATGTGAATGCACGAAAAGGTATCAGGCTGATCAATAGAACTGATTTCAAATTGCGTCATCGTGTCAATTGCTACGGACAAACAAGACGTCTTTGCCCTTCAGCCTTAATTTCCTTGTTCATCTTCTAGTGAAATGTAACTTCCAACTGAGGAAGGATTTCGAGCTCTGGAGGGCAAATGCGTCTTGTTTGTTGTTCGTCAGTAGAAATTGACACGACAACGTAATTTGGAATCAGTGCTATAATTCATTGCATGTTCGCATTCCTATACTCGTTTCTATGTACAGTCTCGTTCTACTGTATATGCTGTACAGTGAAACCTCGTTAATATCACTATGATTTTCCAGTAAAAAATCGTGATAATAAGCGGGTCGTGATATTAAGCGGGTTAAAATAGTTGATTCTAATAGATCTTGGTTTTCAAAGTGAAGTGATATTAAGCGGGTTGTGATATTAACCGAGGTGATATTAACGGGGTTACACTGTACTTTGTAAAATTGTATCCTCGTTTTTATGTTCTATGTCCAGTCTCGTTTTATATACTATGTAAATATGTTATCTGTATCAATGTGAGGCTCATTCCTGACTGTTATCGACTGGCTGTTGACATTGTGTCCATTTCGGTGATTGGCTTGTTAGAACCTCTGATCTTGCTCTTCTACACAGAGAGCATTACGCTTGAGTACGAAGGATGTCAGCCTGTATGAATCATTGCATTGTTTGCGATAGGTTTCGTGTCTATCACAATAATCACATAAGTACAGTATAGCGACCGCACTGGCGACCTTGGTGGTGGAGCACAGGTTGTGGAATTGTAAGAGCTTCAAGCTTGTAAATGTTCTATATAGTGATTATTTAGGTACTTTCATGCAACAAATTCGACATCGATAGCCTGAGTGTTATGTTTTATCGTGGAAAGAAGCATTGTTGCCATGGAGAATGTCACCAGCCTCTCTTTCTAGACTCCCACGTGTTTTTCTTGCAGCTATAACTGAGCCTCTTGCTTCCATTTGCAATAAAAACGAAGAGAGGCCGAGGCAGGGGACAAATCCAGAACGACGAACAGGATTGAGAAGAGAAGCTATCGAACGAAGAAGGAATGCGTATTTTGCGGATTTCTTGCATCTACGGTCGAACTCTGTCCCACGGAATAGCCGAAGCATGAAACCAGGGGGTCGACCACCAACAATCAAGCAAGAGGGTCCTCCGAAAGCATGATAGTGATCAAGAGTATAACTCATTCAAGAACATGTGATTTTCGTCTATTAATTATGGCCTCTTGTCTTCTGAATAAAAGGTTTCAGATAGAATCGCAACGTTTGAGATGACCCCAATTTCTTTATAGTAGCTACTATTGTACAGTATATGGAAATTCCGTTTCAGTTAGGTAGACTGGCAGAGCCGACAGCAGAAATGGCATAGAAATTGTACCCACAAGATCACAAGACGGCACGGTATTTGGATTCTTCTTCTTAGTCCTGGACTAACTTAAGCAAGAAGTTAGATGATTGCATCTCCTTTAGCACGCAAAATTTCCCAAAAATTGCAGTCGCCACCAAAGTTTCTTCGAACGTCAAATAAGATACCATGTAAAGAACCATGTGTACTATGTATCCAACATTCTGAGAAAGCTATCCATAAATTGTATATATAGCACATCCCCACACAGCCCACAAATGGAAGTTAGCCCTCCTGATGGGGAACAGAAGATTTCAAGGGTTTCAAATATGATCGTTATCGGTCTTATCGATGGTTCCGGTCAGTGGCAGCGCCAGCCTAAAATGTCTGAGGGGCAAAACCAGGTTGGGGCGAATCCCCTTAAAGCAACGACCAGAGATCATTGGAAATACAGCTAAGTGCAGATTTGCACTGTTTTAGGTGGGTTCGGACAGCGCCCCGATGGGGTTGAGGGACAAAGCACCCGAGATTTTCTGACGTTATACCCACAGTTTCGCAACTTGCTTTCCTCTGGATGCCATTTTCAAACATTGTACGACTCCCCGAAATCCTTCCTCCTCCTGGTGAGTTTCTTGACGGATTTGGATGAATCGAAGCTCGACATAACATGAAACTGGGGGGCGCGTCTCCCCACTCCACCCCTGGCGCAGCCCCTGGTTCGAGATAATTCTGTATTATCAAAACTTATCAATGCATCTTATAAAGCTATAGAAGCCCATACTGTTAATGCTTCTATTGTGCTTGGTGTGCGGTTTTATTGTTGGATCATGGATCATTAGCTCAGGCTTGCCCTTTGTTGTGTGTAGTACGACCAATCCGCTTAACTGCACTAAAGAGCCGCATTCTCTCGATGCAATGATCTTTTGTAGCAGTCGCTACGGGAGTGTGGAACCATCTGCCAGTCTCTCTTAAAGATACAACAGTGGAACAGTTTAAGAATTCAGCTTGGAGCACATTACAGCTCTCGATTGGGAGAAAAAAGCGCTACTAGACTCGAATTGGTTGAGATAGCTGAGGTTTCCCTCGTTTTAATGTTTAAAAATAGAAACATCCAGTATATTGTATTCAATTATGTTAAACTAGTGTTTAATGCTTTGTGTTTAATTGTAGCATGTCCTGTAGTTCGTTATGTGTAAATGTATAGTTTATTTGTTCTGTATTATTCGTCGCAATGTAAACGAGCAATGCTGCTCATATTAGCTACGAATTGAAATAAAATATACACACACAGCTGGTGAGCCCTGCCATGGGCTTGTTGGGACCAGGGGGTTGGGACGAAAAAATGGCCAAGCTGTGAAGCTGGGTCAATAGACAGCGAAGCCCCATTTCCGGGAACTGCGCAAGCGCACTAATATTTGAGTCTTCGGCTCTGGAGCAACAGATTACAAGTTCAGCAAACAAAATCAACAAGGCTTCGCAAGTAATTCAACAGTTGTGTGTTGTAATCCTGTAGTAGCAATACTAGGAGCCACAATTGCGATGCAATAGACGTGTTGGAAGCAAACTACGATGGCTGATTCTGAATCAGAACGGCAAAGGAAAGTCCGTGCTGGACGTGAGAAGGTGAAGCGAAGTATTAAAAGTGTTGTGTTTGCGTGTGGTGTCGTGTCTGCTTGTGTTGTCAAGGAGAGTTGCTAAGAATGCAGCAAATCTGTGCTGTTGTAAATCACCTCAGATATCTTACAAGTACATTATCACGATGACTTCTGCCTTCAAAGATCTACAGATTGTATGTGGCTTGGAATGTTGTGCTCAAGAGTTGCTAGCTTCTGTTCTTCGGCTTGCATCGTTACATGTGACATAAAAATGGCGGCTGACAATTGACATAGCAAGACATCTTGCCCAATAATGATCGTAGACGTACTCGACTTATATTGCAATGCCACTGAGGCTACTACTGTACCAGTTGATTTTTTAATGATTTTTAAGATGTATTCGAGATTGAAGGAGTTTGTTTGCATAGATCTATGAGTCGGGTGGCAAGAATATTGTTATTTGTTAGGCCTACCAACTAACCAACTTTCGAAGGTTTTTTCTGCAGATGATGACCAGTCTGCGCAGTGTTGCAGTGCTGCAAATTAAAAGACAAGAAACAGACGCTCCATTCAATTTTAACTCATTCACTACTGGATATTTTTTTAGCCTGGACATAATTTCCGGATACGCGCGCCTTGGTGTAATTGTTGTTGATGTTCTATGGCTGATATATCCACATGTGCAGCAACAAACCTATCATGCTATATATGAATGGATAGCTCACATAATGATGCATCATCTGAGACCAATCTCAGTTTTATTGGATATATATAGCATTTACTGCATTTATTTCCCCACAGAAAATAAAAAATCTCACTTTCCTTTCATCTGAAATTTTCAAATAAATCAACAGTTTTACAGGCCTTAGATGGTAAATAGCAATAACGTTGGTAATGAATCAAACCTTCTACCTAATATAAACTATCTGGAGGGGTTTTCAGCTGAAAACTCTCCCTGGGAGTAATTTATATACAAATTCTAATGTACACCAAAATCAACTCGTCACCAAGTGCACATGTGATTCACGATAACGGGTTTGGTTGGAACAAAACCATAGCTACAAAACTTGAATCCTCGTCAGTCATGACTTCAATAAGTTCCCAGCCGCGCCTGCAATCCTTCAAGCTTCTTTATTCCTTCGTTTTCGAGCTGGAGTAGCGCTTCGGGAATGTAAATCGGCTGGCCAATATCAGGTGACTCAAACAGGACAACTTTGCGACCGTCTTCTAGCAAAGTAGACGTTGTGCTTTCGTCCAGCTTCGACTCCTCTGCATCTGACACATAAAAATCGTCACTCTCACCATTACTTGAGCTCAAGTCTTTGACGGGGCATCATACAAACAAACCTCTTGCTTCTTCTGCAGTAACACGACTATTGCCGAGACGCCATTTTGGAATCGAAGCCACACACTTTCTCAAAACATGCGGGGAAAATATTCCTGCAGCGTCTAATCATGCGAATTTCCTGTAGATCGTTGGATATATTATGCTAAAATATATAGTGCTGTTATCTGATTGGTTGTTTGCTGCAAATTATGACCAACAGCGAATAAATCAACCATATAAGGCAGAGCCGCTGTCAGCGGCTTGTGGTACAGACAGAAAGTCGGCCGAGCCGCTGGCAGCGGCTTCTGGTAGTGAATGAGTTAATGTAATTTTGGACAAATGATATTTGTTCTCCACCAGGAGGCATTAATTCAATGAAACTGGAAATTGCTTTCTTCTCTCGTCCAAATTAAAATTTAACCCATAATACTAAACGCGCTATGCTGTCTGTCTGTCGGCGTGTCTGTCTGTCTGTGTGTCTGTGGGTCTGTAAGTGCCCTCGAAACGCTTCCTCCGTAAACTCTTCTCCGCCGAGATCGTTACTTTCCCAC
>OFHS01002530.1:0-20585 GCA_900245855.1 Calvadosia cruxmelitensis | reverse complement strand
ATGATAGCGTTGATTAAGATTGGGGGCACGTTAAACAAAGACAGGAGGTCCTTAATCCTAGATCTAAAAACAGAATCAAAGGCCTTTTTAAAGTCTATAAATGTCACGACTATGTTCTTTTGGTGCGATCGACACCCTTCTAGCAGAATTCTTGCGCTAAGGATCTGACTAACGGTGGACCGGCCTGATCTCCCTCCTTTTTCATTAAATCTCAAATGCGGCTCAATTACAGATGCTAAACGTCTATGCAAGACCTTGTTATTGGCCTTACCTGCTGTGCAGCTCAGGGAAATACCTCTCTGCTGATCCAGGTTGCAGGACGGGTTCTTGCTGATGATGATGACTGCCGACCGTCGCCATTCTTTTGGTGCATCGTCCCCCGCCAGCACAGAGTTCACGCACTTTGCCGGGATTTGAGATCTTTCTTAGTTAAAATGCAATCTCGGTGGCATCCTATCTATATAATTTTATTGTAAATTTGATCGGGTTTGCCCTGACATAGTGCGATGTACAGCAGGTGCCAAATGGTTACATTACACTACATACATTACATTTACATACTGTCAGTGGCGGCGCCAGCCAGAAATATGTGGAGGGGACAAGACCAAGTTTTGCTGTCCTGTGGAGGCAATTTTTGACAATATCCCTCACAATTTCGCAAATTGCTTTCATCTGGATGACATTTTCAATCATCATTTATTGCTTCTCTATCGTCTCCTTCAATATGCTAAACGATAGCTTACTGGGTGGAATTACGACACCTCTAAAATCCCCTTCCCTATGGCGAGTTTCTTGACGGATTTGGAGGAATTGAAAACTCGACCTAAACTTCAACTGACTCGCTGGGACGCGTCCTCCCCAGTCCATCCCCTGGCGCCGCCGTACATTACAGTGTGGCTCAGAGGTGGCGCCAGGAAATTCGAGGAGTGGTTAGGCTTCCCCAACTAAGCTTTACCAACAACACTGTGAACTTCTATAAAATGCGTTAACATTGAAATCAGTATCACATTTGCATTTCTGAGCTTCATGATACGTCGCAATTAGCTCGTCATTTGGATTTGTCCAGCACGATGGCGGCTTTAAACGGAATTGTGGCTCAAGCCCAGGGGCGGCGCCAGGGGGTGGACTGGGGGGACGCGTCCCCCCCCCAGTTGAAGTTTAGGTAGAGTTTACTATTCCTCCAAATCCGTCAAGAGACTTGCCATAGGGGAGGGGGATTTCGGAGGCGTCGTAATTACACTCAGTAAGCTATTGTTTAGCATATTGAAGGAGACGTGAGACAAGCAAAAATATTTGAAAATGTCATCCAAATGAAAGCAATGTGCAAAATTGTGAGGGATGTTGTCAAAAATTGTCGGGGCTTCGGCCTGAAGCGCTGCCCTGGGTCCGATTAACAGTGCAAAAACGAACCCCAGTTGTACTTCCAATTAACTTTGGTCAGTGCTGAAAGAGGATTCTCCAAAACTTGGTTTTTTCCCCTCCAGATATTTTAGGCTGGCGCCGCCACTGCTTTAGATTGCCAACACTGTAAGCTTAGGTTTCCCTGACAAAGTAGCTGCAGATTTTCCGATGGGGGCTAGCTTTCCGCGACAGAGGGCTACAGCCCCCCTGGTCACGCTCTGGAGCCACCCCTGGTGTGGCTATCTGCTTTCTGACGTCAGGGGGAAAGCTCCTGTGACGTCATTTTAAACAACCTCGTTTTGATGAAACATGTGATCTGTGACATCACAAAGGAACACTCATGTTGTTCTTTGCTTGCGCTGAAAACGTTCTTGTTGTTGGCGTTTATTAGGAAAGGTGTCCGTGTGGTTTTCATCGTACGATAAATATCTAACATGTCCGTTGAAAAGACTGCCAACGGCTCGGAGAAGACCGTCATTGGTCAAAAGCGTTCTCACGAGCTAAATGGCAGCGACGTGACAACTAATCCGAAACATGAATGCGAATTGCGAATACGTCAACGATTTGTGTCGTAAGTTGGATGTTGTGGCGTGTTCGATTTTTTTTTTTTGCTATCATCGAGCCAAGATAGATATGTTTTCTGTGTATAACGTTCTGTTTTGTTTGTTCTTTAAATACTAATGGCTTTATGTAAATCATGAATCAACGAGGGTCATGTGGCCATGATGAATGTCAACTGACATGTTTTAGGCCAAATGTTAGGAACTCGCGAAACTAGATTGCGTGATGTAACGCATCAGCTGGTCTCTGACTTCTGGCGGTAAACTGAAAGTGAAAGCTGACGTATTTTATTTTATTTATTTTATTCTGTTTCTATCAGAGCTTGTTTCTCGCTTGTTGTATTTCAAGCTAACCTTTCGCTCAGTTATTACATAATAGTAATATGTGACGAAATTTGATTTCAAGGTCAATCGAGTCCTCACTCGTCAGCTAGTTTTGCGGCACGTTTCACAGTGGGTGTCCAACAGTTCGATTTCAGTTTGAGTTTTTTCAGTCCCACTGACATCATGAGAAATAATACTGAAAGAATTGAAAAAGTATTTTACTGACATAATCATGATTATTTAATTTTCTCTACTGGCTTCAAGAAACAAGCGTTCATAACATATTTGTAAATTGTAACAAAGCATGTACTTTTTGACTCACGGTTACTATGGTAACGTGACGTCTATGCTATGAGAGGGGGAAAACGGAGTGTTTTTTTTTCACAAGCTCACATCATCTATCTTGTGCGGACTAGGCTGCTTTACGAGAAAGACAATAGGAAGACAATGACTCGACTAAAGTTGAGCAATAATATTCCAGGAGAGTGTAGGGAAATGCAGTGAATCAATAAACATCCTTGTGTGAAATTTCTTTTGTGTGCGTTAATTGACACGCTTCAAGAGCGACAATAGCGGTGACGTTGTTGTTAACTCATTACGATTTCTGTGAAGTGTAAACAAAAGTGTTTGCTCGCGGATATAACACGGGTGAACCGAACTGAACAGTTGCTCTGATTTGGTCAGCAAATAGGCTAAAAACAACACATGTATTTATATAGAGGATTTTGAAATTTAAACCACAAAGATACAACAGCTTTAAGGGAAAGGTTCCACTGTCCGCGTTAGCCAGAAGAGGTGTCCGCTTAACGAAGGTGTCGTTAATTAAGGCAGGTTCGACTGTATTTCATGTCCTATGTTATTTACGTTGTAATTATTATATGGATGCATTATCCGTGAGTCATGCTCCGAGAGCTTCTATGTTTAACTATTATTTTTGTATGCATCGTTTATATGTCTGAAATATACTCCTATCAATCAATCATATAAAATCAACTAGGCCTATTCGACAGGCATTATAGGAAGTGGGAACGAAAGTCCATGGACTTGAAACAAGAATCGAAAAAACTAATAGTAGGCCTATACCTAGTGATCTGAAGATCTAACTTCACATGAATAAATTTATAAACCATGGAGTTGAGGAATTTTTAAGAGAAGTTAATAAACTCATGCTGGACCTTCTTATGGTAACCGTAAACTGTTTTCAATAAGACAGACTTGCGGACATCATTTGCGCAGGTGCATAGGGTAAATCCATCCTTTATTTTCCTGTACCATCTGGACAAATAAACATACATACATACATACATACATACATGCAACATCTTCGACTTCACTTGCTTGCAATGGAAGATAAATTCATGTTGGCATCGCGTTCTGTAAGTTGTAGTTTGTGGGGATCTTTCCAGGAGACCAATTTTAATCTTTCGAAGAGATTAAAGAGAGGATATTGTTGTTGAAACAAAAAATCTCATTCAGCTAGACCTATAAGGGACTCCAGCACGATCAGTGGCGTGCAAAAGCTTGTTCCACTAATAACTGCACATAATTTCCTTCAAAATTTGAAAATTTCAGAAATCGACTATAATATGCACCATCATATGCAAGATGATTCGAAGGCATCTTTTATTGTCAATAGTTATAGACATGAAATAACATTACATTGATCTACAATTAACATACGTATGAAATATCGAACTTCAACATTGCACAGCGATTTTAAGTCAAGGTTTCCGCACGACGATTGCGAATCCCGCCTATTACAGCAAAAATGGTTTGTAATAATAATTTGTGGGCATGATATATAACACCACAGAGCATCAAATTCAGACACCAAGAATTATCGTTCTCTAAGTTTGTTGTAAGCAAGAAACAATCCGCAATCTTCCATGCATGTAGGTTAGCGCGTGCTCAATTGATGTCCGTAAGTTTATCTTTTTGGAGAAATCTAGCGATTATTGTAAGAATATTCACTTCGTAATAAAGTGGGAGCTGTCAACCTGACCATGTCTGACCTTTGCATCTAAATCATAGAAACACGTTTATAGTTGTACTGTGCCGTTTGTGCCGGAGTCTGTTATTGTTACACAATTAAAGGATTACGTTCAAAACCGTACCAAGACTTTTGATTTGTAATGCCACATGCTCCTTTCATATTAGCCGACTATCAGCTGGCAAGGGCCATAGGCCACACCAGCCTCAATTCCATGCGTTCTCTCTAGTTGTATGAGCACATAATAATAACTCCAGTAAAGGCTAACAACTGATATATATAGACCAATGCCGAACCATATATTTTTCAGATCGCATTTGTACTTTGATATTAGTCAGTTAGTACTGCATTCTTGTTTAGCATTGTAGAATGTAGTCTCGGTTTTCCTTTTCCTGGGAATAATCTAATCAAAGATCAAATGTACCAGGGGTCCTTCTTCACTTGCATGTTAGCTCTTGCGTAAATTCAGACTGAGCTGAGTGGAGCCAATGGTGGTGGAGTGGTGTCAGCTTCCTACGAAGTCAGTAGAATTCTTTGCAGTTGCTTGCAATTTCCAGCAGTTTGTTGAACATTGTAAAGAAGTCGCCTCTAGGGTGACATTGAATTAATGCATCCTACTTTACTGGATGTGACCGTAAGCAAATTGTTTCTTTATGTATAGGCCTACCAAGTAACAAAGATTTTAGCCATTAGTTGCAGAAGATTTAACCACCTAAGTTAGCTTTGTTTCAGGACAGTGCTTTTAGGGATGAGCCGATAATCGTATCGGTATTTGTATCAGCTGATATATCGGCGATATTTTCATATCGGTTATCGCCCCGATATAATAAAAGCATATCGGCACATAGCCGATATGAATTCCATTAAATTCCTTTGAGAAAACCGTCATATGTGCAGCATTCACCTGTGTTACTTTCAATTCCGATGGCTTTTCGGCGACTTATGATCAAAATGTCCATCTTCAATCCTATCTTCAATCACTCAAATGACATTTTATCTTATTGATTATCGAACCATGAAATGGCAAGCTAAATTTTGGTTGTTGATTTTAATTGATTTATGGGTTATGTATCGTTTGATTTCGCTTTTAGAAAGTTACGGCTTTATATCGGTATCGGTATCGGTATAGGCCGATAGTAGCTTTTTATCGGTAGCCGAAATATCGTATCGGTATATCGGCAAAAATTTATATCGGCTCATCCCTAAGTGCTTTAGGTCTTTCAGACTCTTTAAGACTGCTCTGATTATGGATATCATTTATTTGGCCACTATTACGAGGAGCTGTACATCTGACAGTGACACTAATTACATCATTTAGATCCATTATATAAATCCCGATTAAGAGTATTCTAATCCACTACAGAATTATCTAATCAACAAGTTGGTATATGCTACGTTACAACAAAACGTTATACAAACCTATTTGTCATGATTATGCTGTTTCATATATTATTTCAGTTTTTATACTTTTTTATAGTTTAATTTAGTTTATATTTCAACATTTTGTAAGATTCAATGTTGTTGACGTTTTGTTCAAGGCATGCAACTGAGCTGCATTACCCTGAAGAACCGTTAAAGATTGTCAGAGGAGATGGCCAGTTTCTGTATGATCAAAATGATATTCCCTATCTAGACTGCATCAACAATGTGGCGCATGGTATGTCATTGTCTGCTGGTGTTACTCTTTTGATATAATATGATAGGCTAGAAACTGTCATTCAGTCTGCATAGTTTGTCATTTGCACCCCTGAGAAAACATTTCCCTTTGAATTTGTGCCATTGAGTCCTAGCTTAGGCATGTTTCTACGATGTGGGTCAACTGAGAAACTGATTACCAATCTTGATGCCTTTAGAGTTTCTTGTCTAAAACAAGGTTTACTGTTTTATCTTGCTTGCTGCTTACATGAAGAGCGGAAAATCACCCTTGCAGGCCACCCTTGACCCTAATTTTGCCCTTTGCCATGTTATTTTTATTATTCATTTTTTATTTCACATTGCTCAGTAGCATATGGAGGCCCGCCCCCGCCTGCACTCTTTTTACATGGTTTACACACACTTTTATTTGTAGTAATCAGCATAGATTCCCGTTTAGCAAGTTGCTGATTAGTCACTAACAGGCAAGACATTTTTAATTAATGCATAGTGACCATGGGCACTATGTAGTTGCATGATATTTTCAAAAGTGTTTACATTATCTGTCAAAGCCATTGAAAACGTTTCCAACACTATTCAATACATTTTATATATTTTTGACAAATTGTGTTGTATACATCTGAGCTGAATGTTAACAATGTGAACTTAGCTCTAGGCTGGTTGATATACAATCAATAATTAAAGTGAATCTGTAGAAAGATCAAAGCATGAAGTTTGTTCTTGTCTTAGTCCCCCTTCTATTCCTCCATACCACATTGTGGAGTTTCATACTATTTTGTGGTTTAATAAATTTTTGCTGTTCCATATTGTTGACCTGTTTGTCAACTTTTTATTGACAAATAGTTGGTCACTGTAATCCACATGTTGTCAAGGCGGGAAGTAAACAAATGGGACTTCTGAATACAAATGCGCGATTTCTTCACGATGAAATTGTCACACTTGCAAAACGTTTGGTTGGAACGATGCCAAGTCACCTCACAAAATGTATATTTGTTTGCACAGGGTAAGTGAAGATTGTTGGCTGATGCAATTTTGGAGACGACTCATGCATATAGCTTTCTCATTTTTTCTTTGTATGCGTTGTTTCTAAAAATTTGTAATTTTGAATGATCAAGGTATATGTTGAGCATCTGAAACAAAGAAAAAATTGTTCTTAATAGATTAGAGAAGACCCTGAATGTGGGTATGTTTATGTGTTTGGCTCTACTTAAGTTGTCTATCCTTTTGAAATCAATGTTGAAATACATTATCTATCTATCAAAATGTAACTAGGAGGCTTACCTGGGGGTGTGGAATCCACACTGTGGATAAGCTTTGCTCATCATTGGTTGCAGTTGAAATGGCGCGTGTCATTAGCCTCCTTACTCTGTAATGTACCCTCGTGATCGTGGGCGTATCACGTGCCCCTCATAAGTACCGGTAAATAGCGCGACACTATTGTTAGCCAATGGTTTTGTTCGAGGAAGACAGAAACGACAATGCAGCGAGCAGCTCCTTTTAAACAATTTTGAGCACACTGATTTTCGTTCAACGAAGCACATGTACCATACATTTACACACATGACAAACCTACGGCTGACCGCTTGACACGAGAACAAAACAAAAACGTGATGTATAGGGAACAATCATGCTACAACACTTGACACCTCGTATAACCGCACTGACATAAACGTCACCCAGTTCTACAGAACTCACAGACACGAGACCTACAACTCATTCTGTTAATGTCAGTAGTTGGTATATGAGATCAATTTCTGCATATTTGTCAATCACTGAGTCAGAATCTTCTTATCGAGCATCACAAACATGTTGCTAGCAACAAGCATCTGGTCATTTTGTTCGTTTTGTTTTGTTTGTTTTTCATTTGTTGATTTTTGTTTGTTTGTTTGTTTGTTTGTTTGTTTGTTTGTTTGTTTGTTTGTTTGTTTGTTTGTTTGTTTGTTTGTTTTGTAGATAATTAAAATTGACAAATATGATGAAGGGTCCTTCTGCAAGCATATTGCTCTTTTATTTAGAAGACCCTTTCATGTAGCCTAAATAAGATTGAACGCAAATTTTAATGCATATCAATATACAATCTGGCTACAATGAAAGTTGGTGCACATTGAGTAGCGGAAATGAGCCATTTTATTGAGCGATTTATTAGAATATTAGAAACAGCGCTATACACTATGAATCCAAACATGTGTGAAAACCATGTGAAAAGTCATGTGAATTTGAAAAAAGAAACCACAATATGAAAAGTGCCCATTCCACGCAGTTTTTTACATTATTTTCACATGTATTTCACGCAGTTCTAGCTCACAGTGATAGAAGTATGTACAAACATTATTATTATTTTTGTTATTACTAACTTGATGCAATTGTTGAAATTGTTCTGATTTCTGCCAATCATAGATCCATCACATTGATGTCTCATTAAATATCACTTCTCTATGGATTTTAATGTGTCCGAAACATATCTACTTACTCGCGTGCTTGTTCCAAACATTATCAATGCCTTTGAAGTTTTAAATGTTGATCACAAGTGCGTTCGGATTGTCAAAGCATTCCAAATATCACTTCTATCGAGACAGTTGCTTTTGAAATGTTTTACTTATTAAAATGTTTAATAGCTAAAACCTTTCAACAGCAACTGTCTCAATAGAAGTGTTGTTTGCTTGAAACTGTCATTTTGTTTTCAGTTCACATTGAGAACAGGACTTTGCTATAAGCATTTCTTGATCAGATCGGATACCGATGTGTACAGATTTTGTCCGATGAGATATCAAAGCTTGAATAATGGTGTCAATATAGGCCTAGTCTGATATCAACAAAGTTCCAGTGTTCTTAGTATAGTTTTAATTGAATTTCATCATTTTTAGTTTTCATTGCTGATACAGTTTATGATATTGGTTTATTGACACCGATACAAAATCGAGTCATATTTCCCCAAAAATAAGTGAAGATGTATCGAATAGTTCTATGATCGATGTCAATAGTACCAGGATCGGTACATTGGACTATAGTGCTACTTTAGAATCTTTCGCTTGCTGTGTTGGTAAGCATTGATGTTCTCTTTCCAATTATCCAGAACAGAAGCAAATGATTTAGCTCTACAAATGGCCAGGGCATACACAAAGCGAAGAGATGTGCTTGTGTTAGATCGGTGAGTGATTCTGTGACCTATAGCTTACAATTTCTGACTCTAGTTTCTTAAGATGTGATTTCCGTTTGTCTGTACAGATGTTGGAATTTAATTAATTTACGAAGCAATAGTGAATGATTATGAGCATTCCCCTTTCATAATATGATATTGATTTTGAGTGAAGAAATTTAAATATTTTGTCGATCAGGATGCTAGGCTATTATAGATCACCATTGTTGTTGTTGTGGCCCTCAGGTTTGGGGTTGCCCAAACCTTCGGGAAGGTGCATGAGCTTGGAAAGCGCGGTCACTCATCCAGCTCCATGGTACCGTTTGCGCGAGGACCCAGTTGCCCGAAGTCCATTTCGCCATAACCCTGTAAAACAGGGCTCCGGCCGTCCCAGCTCCACGACGAGGACGCGGTACCTCCAGAGCCATTGTTAAAATCACCATTGTCGTAATCACATCAAACATCTTCGTCAACATTCAGAACATCCACCATACAACACAAAATATGTCATTTCCATAGTCATTATGTTGTGATAAAGAGCTACCACACTTGTGGCCTTGAAGAGGATAGGCTACATCAACTATTTCCTCGAGCGACTAAATAAGCAATTGCTTATTCTCATTTCTGATTCAAGAGCCATTTTCCCAACATTCTCAATCCGTCTGACAAAAGCTTCAGTCGAACGATGTAAACAATTCAGAGAAAAGCAAACTTCTTTTTTCAAGATATTCTCTATGTTCCAAGTTCAATTCGATCCCAAGCAACATTCGAAAATTCATCCGCCATGCAATAACGACAGCTACAGGTGTATTGTCTAGATTTCCAGTCATGCATGTCAGCCAATCAGATTGCAAAAGAACTAATCAAACATTTTATAATGTAGGCATACTATTTAGCCTTGGAGCGGATAGCTACCTTCTGTCGAATCTGCTGCTTATATATACAACATCATAAGTCCGCATGAATTTATCAATAGGGTTATCAGACAACAGAGGAAAAAATAGGGAACATTTACATAATTGAGTAGAAATGTCTAAAAAATCAACTGAATTTGAAAATGTATAACATATAAATACAGGGTGATTCCGGGAAATTAAGAACGCCTGGTACTATTTATCAGCGGCTCATTGTTGAGTTGTTTACATCATCATAAATTAGTTTTCCTTTCTGTAGGCCTACCAGCTTTTAATTTCATCATTCCATGCAACGTACGTAGTTTGTACAGACGATCATGTGGCATATACGACTACACGTTAGCCAATCAGGGCACCACATTGTCATTATCAAGTTGCACATAGTTATTGTTCTTCATCATTTCCGTATCGACTGTTCACTCTAAATGATGTGTCTAAAAGCCACTGAATTCTAAAATGGTTCTAGACTGTGCTTAGTCACTTAGGTCTAACTTGGACGTCTGCAAGTTCACATCAATATCTGATATGCTAGAAGAGTTTATCTTGATAACAATCACGCTAAATTATACAAAATCTGACAGCATACAAAAGTCTGTTACAGAAGCATATATATATCTTCTTCAGTTCCTTAGCTGATACAGCCATTGGTGCACCCATTTATGGACAGCAGTCCTCCACTCTTCCCTGTTGACGGTCTTCCTCTTCACTTCCTCCATTGTGCAATCTGTCCACTGTTTAATGTCATCTATCCACTATCTTCTTGGCCTGCCCCTGCCCCTGGTTCCCTCTACTTCTCCTTCAATGATTGTCGTCGACATCGCTATGAATATATATATACCAAGCGTAAAATTGCAGTATTTTACTGATATGGGATTTCATACTGTTTGCATATAAAAATGACTGGCCACTTTGCGCCCCACAACACCATTGCTGAGCGCCTGTTGACAGTAGCACCCATTGGGAGCAGACGCAGCCCTGGCAGGCTGCAAACCTGTTGGATTGATAGCATCCGATGGTGGACTTATCTACCTGCCACCACACTCGTCCTGCGGACAGCCAATATTGAACCCATCAACCCTATCACCCTTCAAAGACACCAATGATGATCAGAGTGGACATACTGCATGGTCGCCAACCAGCTCGTGATGAAATTTATCATCTGCATGTAAATGGATTTTTTATATATCCAATTTGCATATACGGGGCGCTCACTCTAGTTTCGATAATCTGACGATAAACATACAACGATGACTCTCATAGCTGGTAGACGTACCAGTTGAATTATTAACCTTCAAAATATTATCTAATTAATAATAACGTTTTAGGTAATTTAGTCAGTATAATAAATAATGGTAATAACTTCACGAGTTAATGAAGTATTGGCTTTATAGCTGAATTAGCATATTTTTCACCAGCTAACTTTAGAATTTTTCAGAGGACTCACTGTTGAAATAGCCTCAGTTGTTTCCCACCAATGCCCAGGCTACGTAGATTTCATATATAATTATGTCTTGCACTTGTGTTTTGGCAACATTTGTGATTTGTTTGTCTGTTTGTTTAACGGATTGTAGGGCTTATCACGGACATTCTGTGGCAATTATGGAGCTCAGTCCGTACAAATACAAGGCATTTGGAGGCAAGGCTCCATGCGATTACGTGCACATTGCACCATGCCCAGACGTTTACAATGGGACTCACCAAGGCTCACCTGATGATGAGACATTGGCAGACAAATATTTAGATGAATTAAAAAAAGTTGTAGACAAGGCTTCTGCAAACGGAAAAGAGGTATGTTATTGACAAAATCAACATGTATGCCAGTGGTGTACAGGAGCCGAATTAATTAATCCAGCATGGTTTTAGATAATTGGGTGTTCAGATGAATGCTCTTATTTTACCGTAATTTGATGCGCCACGTGTCAAATAACATCCATATTACGAAATTTTATTGTCATTGATTGAGTACAGTGAAACCTGTCTATAACGGTCACCTCTGGGACCTGAGGAAAATGACCTTTACAGTCAGGTGGCCGTTCTTTCCAGGTTGGTTTCTATAGAAGAAGTATCATCTTGGGGTTATGAAAAGTGGCCTTTATACACAGGTGGCTGCTCTATAGAGGTGGCCCCTATTACAGGTTTGACTGTAGCTTCTGCGTTACTTGTGATCTGCTACATGTTCAGCCAGACTTTGATCGGACTTATTATCCAAGATCCAAACTTTGAGCTGGATTCAGTTTAAGTTTTCACGTAGTATCAAAGCATAGAGCATTGCAGAATTCAACTTTAAATGTTGTTGTAAGAGACAGAATTTGTATTGTGTGTTTGTGAGAGCTGATGGTCTAATTAGTAAGGTACTTGACTTTTGATGCAGCTTCAAATCCCAGCTCGATACAAAAATATTATTTGAGTTTACAATTATTAAACAGACCCAATATTTTTGCTATATATTTTTTGGCAATGCTTCCAAGTCTCCATAAACGATTAAATATCAATAATTTGCTATATTTTACCTAAAATACAAAGGCCCCGCTATTGAAATGAATCTCTCTTGTTGCATGTTTTTTTGTCAACGGCGAGCTGATATCAATTTTGGCGTCAACGGCATTCAGAGCGGACCGTGTTTGAACATGTGACCTTGCCATTGATGCCGTTGTGCTGTCAACACAATGCTAGAGCTCTTTATAGTCTCAAGGACATAACTGCTTTATAACCCATGATATTCAGCATCAATGTTCATGTGAACTACGGTTTTCCAGTATATTGGCTATTTACATAGCTGCTGCAATTAGCCGTAACCATTGGACATTTTTGCTGCTATGAGATATAGCTTCGGACTTTAGATTCTTAACTTCTGTGATAATTCCTACCATTTTATTGCCAAATATCATCCATTGTTTTTGTAAAGACAACGTTTGTAACTTTTTCAGATTTCGGCGTTCTTTGCCGAATCGCTGCAGTCATGTGGTGGTCAAATCATTTATCCTCCTGGTTATCTGAAAAAGGCTTTTGAGTAGGTACCGTGGCATGGTCGTAATTGACTGCTTTTATACCACTTGGGGGCGTATTCTGTCTCTATGTATAATGCTGACGATTGATGAAAATGTTTTAAAAAATGCGGAAAATTCATTCATATTTTGGTATTGCACTGTCTATATGTCTGATTTACAGGCGGTGTTGTGTGTTGCAGTTGACGTAGGGTTTCTTGACACCTAGCATATTTCGTAGAATTTTGGTGTCAAGCTGAAGGCTAACTGTACAGATATTGAGTTTGTTAGTTATGTGTGTTTGCTAGTATCACATAAAAGAATCGAATTAATTAAGGGACATTTTGGCAATGTTAATGCATCGGTGTACATAATTTAATAACTAAGAATACAGGTATGAATATAATGATTGCTTCTTGATGTCTTTTTGTTGTTCATGTAAGAACCTGTGACAGTAAATGTGCAATATTTCAACTATAAAACAAAAACAGTGTTACTTTGTTTAGCTGTGATTTTTAATTTGTGTTTTTGTGCATTTGTCAGTTTTTCTTCTTTCTTGTCATCAGGTATGTGCGGCAATCTGGTGGTGTTGCTATTGCAGATGAAGTGCAAGTTGGTTTTGGAAGAGTTGGTGAGACGTTCTGGGGATTTCAGATGCAAGGTATGATGTTAGTACAGTCCAAGATGTCTTAGCAACCCCTGTCTTACGAGACCACTCACCTGTCTTAAATGACCGCCCGCTTTAAGCGACCACCTGTCTTGAGACACCACCTTTCTTGAGTGACCACCTGTCATAAGAGACCACCTGTCTTAAGTTGTCACCTGTCTTAAGCGACTATCTGTCTTGAGAAACTACCTGTATTCGAGGACGACCTGTATTCAGAAATCAAGATGTCTTCAAACGACTACAGTCAAACCTTTATTAGCGATCACCTCTATAGAGCAGCCACTTGTGTATAAAGGCCATTATTCGTAACTCAAAATGACACTTTCTATAGAAATCAACCTGGACAGAAAGGCTACCTCTCGATAAAGATCATTTTCCTCAGGTCTCAAAGGTGACCGTAATAGTCAGGTTTAACTGTAATTGGCCTTGGATGGCATGCATGAGGTTGATGAGCATCTGTATAGTCGATTCTGATTGGAGGCAATTTGTTTTTTAATGAAATAAACTTCTGATAAAGCGGGCACAAATTTCCATTAAATGTGGATTTTTTTCCACCTCCAGGCATGTAATGGATTAACAAAATATCATATGCTGCATACAGTCAAACCTGTATTGGCGGCCACCTCTATAGAGCAGCCACCTGTGTATAAAGGCCATTCTTCACTCTTCATAACCCCAAATGATACTTTCTTTAGAAATCAACCTGGACAAAAAGGCCACCTTTCTATAAAGGTCATTTCCTCAGGTCCCAAAGGTGACCGTTATAGGCAGGTTTCACTGTAGTGGAAACCGACTTACCGGATCTAGATACATAAATTATGCGTTTATGTTGTTTCTTGTTACAGACGCATTACCTGACATTGTGACAGTCGGAAAGCCAATGGGCAATGGTCATCCTGTCTCTGCGGTCATCACGACAGAAGAGATTGCTAATGCATTTGCAAGTCGAGGCATCACATATTTCAATACGGTAAAAGGTGGCATCCTTCGGTCCAGCTTAGCCAGCTTTGTTGAAGACTATTGTATTTCCATCAATTTAGAGGAAGCCGCGTACTGGAATGGTTGTTTTAATCTTTACTTGTAGCACGTTGTCACTTATAGCACATAGATTTATTTCTTCAACAAATACAGTCAAACCTGGCTATAGTGGTTACATTTAAGACCTGAGGAAAATGACCAGTACAGACAGGAGGTCTTTCTGTCCAGGTTGATTTCTATGGAAAGTCTCATGTTAGGATTAAGAAGAGTGGCCTTTACACGCAGGTGGATGCTTTATAAAGGTGGTCGCTAATACAGGTTTGACTTTACCTTTGCCTTTTGTATGTATTTATCACAACCGACAATGTTTTTAACATTTCTTTCAGTTTGGTGGCAACCCAGTTTCTTGCGCCGTTGCAAACGCAGTTCTTGATGTAATTGAACGCGATAATCTGCAGCAGCATGCAAAAACATTGGGGAAATATTGGGTTGAAGAGCTGCGGAAGTTAATGAATAGGCACCCGATCATTGGAGATGTCCGGTGAGGAATTGGTTAGAACAGTTTCCCGGTTTGACATGCTGTTGCTGTTAAGACTGAGTTTGCTTCTTAATTGCATTGATATAGGCCTATAGGGTAAAGTCTTCGAATGTAATGTAAATCTGAAGAGAGAGGGCTTAGTTTATCAGCTGCTTTAGCTGCATAATTGTTGAACTTCACTGACAAAAGTATCTTGTGAGCTATAATTGTCCTCTTGTTTTAAGTAACGACTTTCTTAACCCTTGTCCTGCTATTGATGTGTATACACGTTTTCGAAATAGGTTGAAAGTAGCAACATATAACCAAGCAGAGTTCCTAGCGATCAACTAATCAGCAATCGATAAAGCGACTTCAAATCTTCATTTGACTAGTTTAATGAGCAGGATAAGGGTTTAAGTATGACTCAGTGTTGGGAAGAACAATGGCAGTATTTATATTTGTCGTAGTGATTTGTGGCTTACATCGGGGACAACTAATTTTATACTAGATCTTATGAATCTATTCCTTGAAAGGACGATTTAGAATTATCATAAAGTAGGAGCCATATTTTGCAGTGTGTCGATTGTCGATGCTTTCATTGGAGAAGCGTCAGAAGACCTTTGTTAGTTTAGCGTTCACATAGAAGTGGGTGGAGCACCTTTCGTGACTGGGGTCACCTGCAAGCGTCAGCTCTTATGGTCGTCCACTCTTCCTATCATATTCAAAATGACTATTTAATGGTCTAGATTTAACGGCGTACTTGTTATTTGGCGAACCTTAATCCACGACGGGGGTACTTCCATGGGTTTTATTAGACAAAGGGGTTGCCATTCAAATTTATTCCCAAAAATCTGAGATGTGAAATTGTATACCTCAAAATCTCCCGAAACCAAAGATGTCTTGCAGATCTCCAAGAAGTTTCCCTCAAATTCGATGTTTGAAGCGAATTTGAATTAGCTAAGTACATTCCTAATGCATATTGGGATTTAGAGGCGTGGTCTTAGTTGATCTGGTCACTTTGACAGCCAAGAACATTGTAGAAATTGGTAATAATAAAAATAAGTAGTGTTAGATGCACTCCGAGCAAAGTCAACTCCAATATTCTGCTGGTGTGAACAATATCAAATGAAACTGTAATCTTTACTGCACTCGGGACTGCGCTTTGATAATCCCAATGGCAAAATGTTGATTGAACCCGGACGCTGAAATTGTGTCATTGTATTTGTAATTCGTATCACCGTCGAAGGAACTACCAAATTGCAACGATTTTTGACCACTGGGATTGAAGAAGGATTGGCAAATGACAAGCCATGCTGTTTAATGATATTAATCTACCAGTCACTTTGCTGTTGTAAGCAGCATAGTTACTCAGTGTGTGCGTTCCTGTTACTCCATCACGTGCATTTCTTAGTGAATAATTTGATGTTGCTTTTTGCAGTGGAGTGGGTCTCTTCATTGGCATTGAGTTAGTCAAAGATCGCAAGACAAGGAAACCGGCGTCAGAGAAAGCTCGCAAAGTTGTTTATGAGTACGCTATTATATTTCTTGACCTTTTCATGATAGTTTCAGTTATAAATTGTTTCGCAGTTTCTGCAGTGCTTCTCGAATGTGCCCAGTTTTTTACACGTTTGCACTTTGCGTCTATGAAGTACTGTATAAAAATTTTCCCTAATGTCATCCTCCTCGTTCTTCTGCATTTCTTCTCGAGTACGTTTATGGCTGTTGTATAAGTGTCGAGTTTTACTATACTGCCTGTTATTGCTTTGTTATTTGTGTCCCTTGTATTTTGTATTATTTGTTTTATTATTTTTTGCCTTGGTTGCAATCAGCTATTATGTTTGTTTGCTTTCTTCGCGTTGTTTTCCTGACTATTGGATGCTGGAAGCTCTGACCTGCCTGATTTTGTACTTGATCGGACTTGGTTGTACTTTCCCGCCACTCTTTAGCCGTCCCAATCCCCGTCCGTTTTGGTAATGATTATGTTTGTGTTGTTTCTTTCAGAATGAAGTCCCGTCACATCCTTGTGAGTCGCGATGGAATGCATAGTAACGTTCTCAAACTGAAACCACCGATGGTTTTCACCAAAGAGGACATCGAAAATGTCAATAAGAACCTCGACGAAGTGCTGGCAGCGTTATAATAGTACCAGGACAAAGTAATATCTAATTGGATTATTTTTTACGTGTAGACCATGCTGAGTAAATTGAAATATTTGACCCTCCACAGCACTGGTGCTAAAGATGAGTCGTAAATAAATTAATGATAGCTGATTTGTTCTAACTTGAAAAACCACTACTATATCTACGCACTTGCTCTTCTACATCTTGCTAGCGTTCTAGGATTTCTGAATTATTGTAATTGGTAGAATGCTATTTTATTTTGAATTACTCCCTGCTTGGAGCTTGAGTTTTATATCTTCAACGGAAATGAGATTAAAATTTTACTGTTATTTGATGACTGCCTTTTGGTTTTTGTCACTTTTAACTCACAATTAATTGGATGTATGAAGAGGATCTTTGATGATTTTCAGTGGGTCTTTCAAATTTCACACGTGGAGCATTTTGCCACCCTGTGGCGAGGGGCTTGATGTAACGCGCAAAAGGCTACAGATTCAACATCGCAAACTGTCATGTGTTACCTTCAAAAAAGAAAGTTGGAAATTGAACGACAGTTAGTGATACAGTGTAACTTGCTGACAATCCAGATTGGATCTGATCAAGATATTTCCGCAGTGCAATGCACACCGATTATACGACAAATCAATGATCCAAGGCTGTAAACGTTACCTGTAAAGAAACTTTTTCCAAGTACAGCTAATTTCTTTCAAAGTGGAAAGTTACTTTTCTCAAAAACTTGTCACAGTTACTAGTTGTTCAGGAAAAGTAGCTAAGTATGCAGCTATTTTCTAGGCTACTAGATCTCATAAATGTAAGAGAAGATGGCCTGTCCTTTGATTGCTATTGATAACGCCAATTTAAATCTAATCGCCTCTCAGAACATCCTTATGGACCTATTAAATTGTCTTTGTGGATTTTGTAGGGCATATTAATGCCCTAACGCATAATTATTGCATATAAAGTGCCCACGATCAAGTATAGTTGAAAATTGAAAAGCAATTAATTGTAAATAAAGTAGTTTGGGAAAGTTATTAGTTACTTTGAAAAATTACAACTAGTTACACTTACAAGATACTTCCAAAGGAAAAATAATTAGCTGTAGTACTGTATTCGAAAATGGTACGAAATTAATAGATACTGTATACGCAACATTACTTCTGTGTAGACACTATGCTTGTGAATGCATGGAAGAGGTTGAAATTGTACAATGTAACCCCGTACTGTCCCCGTTAATATCACCTCGGTTAATATCACAACCCGCTTAATATCACTTCAGTTTGAGATCGTAGCTCTGTCAGAATAAACAGTTTGAACCCTTTTATTACCACGACCCGCCTCTTATTATCACGATTTTTCCTAAAAAGCAAAGTGATATTAACGATGTTACACTGTACTCTAATCTAATTATTTCTCAATGGCATCAAATCATCTCTCCCTAATAAGTAACCAGCCTTATCTTGATATAAAGATGCTAGTGACCTTCCCGAGAAATAGTGAATAAAAATACATGGAAAGTATTAGCTACTTTATCCTTAACATGGCTTCTAGAGTATAAAGGGGTGGTACATTGTGTGCATACCCCAACGGCCCAACCCCCCCGCCCCCGCCCCCCCTTCTAGGGTCGTAACAAAAGCCCGGCTGCTTTGGAGTGGTTTCCACATGTGTGTTCTAAAACAGGTTGATATAGGTATAGTCGGTTTAATATCTTGTCTCTAGACAGTTGCGCAAGGAATATTGAACAATCAATCGCAGCTGGGATAATAGTCCGTCTATGAAAGCGAACTCCATTACCGTCAGTGGGGTAAATCAAAGTCAAGAACACAGGGATACTATATTTGAAGGAATATTAGTCATGCCAGGCTTTGGTCTTCCATGATTAAATAATAAGCAGCTACGAATAGAAATGAAAGCTACATTTGACCTCCCTATTCTCATTGTCATCATTATCCATAATTGGAAAATGTTTTCCCATATTTAGAAATTTGTTTAACCATTTTCAAAACACATACTACTTTTGCCTGAACGCAATAATGGCGGTATGTACAGTAAGTGTGACTCCCCATAGTTTCATCTAGACTAATAAACAAACAAACATACGTACATTTTTGGTACATAGTGCGTGTTCCTGTGTCAATCGTGACATCAGAAAAGAAATTTTTTTGTGGAATAGCGATAGTAGACAATCCAGTAAATGTTAGGTAATTTGGCATTTGATCTCGCTAATCCATAAATTGATCGTACGTCAAAGAATCAGTTAATTTTCTGGCGGAGGATAAGCGCTTGACGAACGTAAACGTTCCTCACCGGATGAGTGGGTGACGCTCGAGGGAGGCAATAGCCTCAATCTTCGGGACATCCAAATCAGAAACAGTGTCATGTGGTGATGTAATGAGGGGTACTATAGGAGTCGATGGTCCAGGGCTGGATAGAAGGGAGGCCAAAGTCGCTTCAATTCGCGCTTCGAAGGAATCCATTCGAGCCGCAATATCGTCAGAAACGATGTCGATAACACGCTGCGTCAGTTCATCGTCCTGTGACGCAGCACCAGCACCAGCTTCAGAAACCTGCTTGGACTTGCGGGTCTTCGGCATTATATAAAATAGTCTTCAAACAGCTCACGATACGAGAACATAAAGTCGTGGTATGGTCAAATATCTACTGCGCCATGTAGCGTTCTCTAATAACTCAATGACGACGCTGTTCACTTGATCAGTAATTATTCCACACTGAATAGTTTACAGTGAGTAGGGGTGTGATATTGACCTCCACATACATACGAGGCTACCACAGTGTGCATACATCCAAGTGAAAGAGGTATCATCACAAATCATGTTGCACAATCAGTTAATTAATCAATTTCTGCTCGCCATCTGTCCCTTTGTTGGACCATGGCCATCGCCTTTTGCTGGGTGAGACCAATTCGGCGCTAGATCGTCTCGTATTTGTCCCCTTTTCTAAAAGTAAAAATTCTTTGATGAAGCATTTGCTGCCCTGGGAAATAATATTACTCCTTGCGTAGCTAGATGAGCTATTTTGGGGTGCTTTCAATCGACTTTGTAAGACCAACTCTGCTATCTGGGCTTGTGAAAGCAAGAAAGCCCTTTGTTCGACATTATCATTCGCGGATCTTGTTGCTGTAGCCGAACAATATTTATTTATTTGTGAATAATACTTGAGTAGAAAGTAGAAATACATATACTGTAGACGCTCCATGCTTTTATATAAATACAAAACGAACATATTTTTTACAGAAATTACGATGTTACCTTATTTGAATATTTCAACATTTTTTCTGTAAATAATATACTGTAGATCATTATTATTATGAATATTATTATTATTAT
>OFHS01002529.1:0-19957 GCA_900245855.1 Calvadosia cruxmelitensis | reverse complement strand
TCAGTTTGTTCCTATTTTACTGATCAAACATCACATCCGAAAGCGCATCGTCAGTTGGACGTTATTGCTAGAAGCGGCAGCTTAGGAAGATACAGCTGGCCTAGGCATGGTTTGCTTGGAGTCTTTGCTGCTGACTAAAGAACTTTTCTGCAAAGGATTAGCTTTAGAAGCAGTTGAGAGCTATGCGAAGTAGTCTTACTTTCCCTGAAAAAATTGCCGCTATCTTCATGACTTTATCATAGTAGTCCTTTGGTAACAAATATAACACAAGCCTAGCGATTTCATTACAACACGATTGCGTGACCACGGCTGCACGATTAGGTAGCCAGGCTATACTGCACGAAAATGAGGCTGCTATTACGCAAGTCTATATCGCATGATTTTTGGAAAGTTGAACATTTATTCAGAGCGTTGCCCCTTGCAAAGATTGAAACCACACTGAAAGTATCGCATGTGCCAGAGAATCGTCTACATGCTGCTTTGATCTAGCTCATTCACAACAACAGAGTTGATGAAATAGACGACAGCGTACTTTTTAAGAACTTGATCTTTTCAGAGAAAAGGAAGGAAAAGGCAACCTACCTTTACCGTCATCTCGCTCAGTATCTTTCTAATAGTTAGCTACGATTGCTTGTGCGTGATGATGAAGAATATGACTTACATTGTTTGCAAACTGAACTTGTATTGGTCCCAGGTCCCTCGACGAATTAGTGCCCAGGCCTCTCAGATTTGTATTTAACCTTGAGTCTATCGATATTCAACAGCGTTCTCCTGCTGTTGCTGAAGACACACAGCACACATCCGTCTCCTTGTTCAATATAATTATTATTAAGCTGTTGTATCTGAATTATGGAGTCTCAGATTACAACAAACTTGTCTTACATTTCGCATGCACGTTTCTGTTATATCTAACGGGAAGTGCAGCAGCTAAATCATTTTGTTTTGATTATTATTAAAAAAATTTAAGCAGTGCTTATTTAGGAAACCTTAATGACAACATATATGTGGGTCGAGGATACATTGCTAGCTGTAGGGACCAGCAATAATCCTCTGACCTATATTGAAACGTGACATTCACTATTTACATAAACGCCTCGCATATGTTTTCAGTTGGTAAAATACTCCACACCCTCAAATTTAAAATAGATTTTTTAAGCTGGATTTAAACTTGGCAGAATTTTCCGCTTACTTCCATAAAAAGGTATTGTCTTTGTTATTCTTCAAGTCACAATAAATTTACATTTTACCACTTACTAATGCCAGAATATTCTACGATGCATCAAACACCGATGTGCAGGGCCCAGTATAATCCATCTATTCAATGTTCTCAACGATCAACGTGACGTGAAGCTATTTTAAAATGGTTCAGTGACTGGCAGGATTTCTCATAACAAACATGACCCTTGTTGTTTCGAATTACTCAAAGGTTTACATTTATCATCATAGAATATTGGAGAGTCCTTTTGTTCGAGAGGATATCATCTCCTGCGATACAATCGGAGTATTAGAAATACCCAAGGATCAAAATTTCATTTGTTGCTAGCTATTGATATTGGACAGAGTTGTTGTCGGTTGAGTGTGGATCAACTATTATATGGCTCAACTATTTTGGTCTTCTACTTAATTGATTAAGTAGAAGACCAAAGCAGTTAATCCATATAGTGATACTATAAGATGCGTACTCGTATAACAAGAAAGGACACACTATGACTAGAGGTCATTGACCATTAATGTATCTACTAATAGCAGACTATGTATTTGTCTTCATTTACAAAGGATAGCCATGGTGTTGGAAATCAACTTCCAGTGAAAGACCCTCAGCAGGACTACATCTTGACAGGATCAGCAGAAAAAGATGGAAAAACTACTATTCAGTTCACCAGGAAGCTTATCATGTGCGATGAGAATGATATTTCAATCAAGGTAACTAATTAATCATGCTGAGAAATCCGCCAATGCGCAAATGCAATGTTGATTAAGATGTATACGAAATTATGCCTAGGACAAACTATTGCGAGTAACCATTCATTGCTATAAAACTAGAAATATTTACAAGTTGCACTTTACGGTCAACTTTTATCATGACAACAAAGGACGATTGCTGCTGTTATTTTCATTAACGAATAAGCCTCTGTTCTGTGTAGTTTCGATTTAATGTCTCTGTAGTAAGTAAATAAACTGCGCCATCCAATTGTTCAGAGGTGTGAATATGAATCTTGAAGACAACTATTATTCTGTTTGAGATTCTACTCCTTGACTTCTAAATGCTTTAAACTCACACGGCAATTAGACATATGGAGAGTGCACGTTATAGAGACTACCATCACCTTTAACAATTCAAGACTCTGATTTTGATATTTTTAATGCTATTATTGCGTATAGGTGGTTGTTATATTATTGCAATTGCACAACCAATCCTTTAATTAATATTTAAAGAGATGTTCTGCCTACGTTGTTATTTGTCGTCCACGGGATCATTTATAAGTTCATTGTAAAATAAACAAGACTAATAGACTTGCAGGTAGTTCTATTACCTCTGGTTTGAAATCATTGACTATTTCTAATAATTATTATAGGAACGAATGATTACAATCATCGGAGCAAAAAGTTGAAACACTCTCCCACAAGAGTTAAAAAAAGGAAAAACACGAGTGATTTTAAGCTTAGTTATAAATTCTTTTATTTCAACAGCAAACTAAATATCTCAAAATTTAAACTTGTAAATACGTAAATTCTTACCTGCGTTGCACAAAGAAGCGTATGTGTGACTGTAACAATATTTTGTGAAGTATTTCGCTGAAAGTTATTAATATTATTGTATGTTTTGAAATGTCGAGGGATCATTGTATATTTTGAATGTTGAGGGCCACAAGGGAGACAAGATTTTTAGCTTATTGGATTACCTTCTGAAAATATATTGATGATGATGATGATGAAGTTGTATTTTGCAATGTGGGTACGTTACACTATCTTCTTGATTATTTGTTGATGTACTCTGTGAAATCGTGGTTGCCAAAAGCACTATATGGTTCACGGATAACTTGGTGGTATTCGTATTTGTTTCTCCTTGGGCGTTGAATGAAGTATTTATGTTGATCAACAGGGTGCAACCAAAGTGCTTTTTGCATACAATGACAAGGATGCCACTCCAGGAGATGAAACAAGTTACGGATATCATGGAGCAGCTAATCGTGGAGCCAAAACTATCCATTTTCTTAGCAATCCAGCAACCGAAAAGATTCCTCCTGGCACACCATTTTTTGATATGACTGCAAAAAGGGTCAGTACTTTTATATTACGCATTATCAAGTTTGATACTATCTCGACGTTCTGCACACACGGATTGTCATAGCTATCACAAATGCACTTTTCATTTTGAAGTTATGTACTCTGATGCATTTGAAACACGATTACATGTAATGGAGAATCAACTTTCTACTTATTTTAAATCGTATCTGGTACTGCGTTTCAATTTATAAATTCAGGATTTTAACGAGTTCTTGAGTATAGATGCTGTTGTTGTTGTAGTTCGCCGAGGGCTCGGATTGGTTGCCTTCCATTAGCGTCCTGCCGTTGTGACGATAGTTCCACCACGAATAGGCTGGCATCATAGGAACCAGTATAGATGCTAGACAGACATACCACATGTTATTGGGCTAAACAATGCGGAGCTTGGCATGTGTCTATGTATCCAGCATATCTGTGTGTGTGTGTTACTCTATTTTGGAGAGGATGCAAAATCTTTGGTAGGATGTATGGGACCAAATGACAATGGAATGCGAATTATTGCAATGGTACTTTGGAGGGGCTAATATATGTATCGTTAAATAGTTGTCTTAATTTCATTTTTGTTAGGAGCAGTGGGGGATACAGGGAGACAGAATTGGCATTTACCACATTTTGAAAATGACTTTGCCTGCACTCTAGTAGATTGGTTTCCCGCTAATGTGCTTTCTCGATACAAAGATTGAACATGCAAGGGGCTAAATAATACTTGAAACGCAAGGAGTGCAAATGTCAAGAGGAAGTCTAACAGTCTCATGTTATACGTTTTTCAAATATAGTATGATGAAAACAGTGGATCATCAATTACGTGCCACTTGCTCCATATTAATATATGTTTGTTATTATTTTCTAGGTTGCTGTTCCATCCAGACATACATCTTACTGGTGTATCGTTGTTGCCGATTTGAAGACAAAACTAAATGGAAGAAAGCAAGTCATTCAGGTTAATAGGCAACATGTTTACGATAAGAATTTTTTAAGCAACATGTTAATGTACACCTCATGCATCCTATGTAGTCCACTGTTGGTAAAGATTATGATGTCTCTAAATACAACAATCAATGTCTTGAACACCAAAAATAAGCCACTGGTGCTACGGTGATAATTATTGAAAGGCTTCTTAAGATAGAACATGCTACATTCATTTCCTCTTTGCCCAACCAGTGAATGTCAAGACATCAGTGTCAAATATTAATTGACACAATGACGCTGTTATACAAACTGATTCCTCTTTTCTCTCTCTAGTTAGTGACGCAATGTGCATGTACTCTCATATATGTTAGCCAGTTTGTATAATGATGTAAATTAAATTTATTCACTGTTATTTACATACTGTATATTACGGGTCTTCTAAACAAACAAGAAATTTTGCTTACGGAATGACCCTATCGTATCTGTCACTTTAGTTATCAATGTATTATTGATCTGTAATAGTACTTTCCAATTTATGAAACTTGAAATAGTGCATAACATTTGGATGCAGTGAATATCCTTGAAGAATTATACAGAGAAAAATTACGTGTGTCGTTATCCAAAAAGCCATCTGAGTACCAACAAGTGGAATCACTATAAAAAAACAAACAAAGTACCAGGTTCCGTCCCAATTATTTTCCTAGATACAGGTGTGTTTAGCCTCTTTCTTGTGTGGTGCCACAGAGACCAGCTGTAAGTGCTTGATTACTGCAAAATAAAAGGCCAAATCATTCACAGATAGATTTTGATCTTTAATCTCCAGAGAATGAGTGTAGTACTTCTTAACAGTATTAAAATGCAAATGCTGACGCTTATTAAAAGCGAAACGTTATAGATTAGACTCGCTACATTTAATGCATACGTTACCATTCATCTTCTGTTCTTCCACTGATCGGGACTATCTGAAGACACATCGCTGACACTATCATAAAATGTACGTCATTTGAAACAAACTCAAAATGCACGGTTGTGTCACTCAGTTGATGAACTGAGTCTGTTCTGGCTGTATTGTAATGGAATTCGTTACAACCATTGACGGAAGCAATGTGTTGCTCGGTTGAAATCGATTGTATAGGACTGCCGTAAATGTAAAAATTACTTTACTAAAGTGATTACCAATTACAGTACAAATACGTTTGTCGCGAAACTATAACTTACATAACATATTACGCTTTCCTAAAATTGATTCATTGCAATTACAAATTGCCTTTTCCAAAGAATTGCTAATTACATATTTCAATTACTTATATTACGGCTCCAAATAGGGCAGATATATTTTGTCTTATTCACTGGTTTTCTGTGGACCAATCAGTAATCTCGTGTTTGAGATGAAATTTGCAAGGCGTTGGAGCTGTATGCGGTATATTTTAGTAATGCAAATTTGCATTTAAAAGATGCAAAATATGACTATTTCTCTTCTGCCAGCATCCCCCAGCAGTCCTGTCCCACTGTTAACATTTCATTCTATTGGATTGATTGCAAACAAGCTAGAAATTTTACAGTTCCCCCAATAGCTTGATTAATTTTACCTTGCGACGGTGATTGTTAACTAAACGAGAAGACCAGTATGACTCCAGAGCAATGATTTTTGAGATGGGAAAATCAAGAGGCATTCATGCGTAGTTGGGAAAAATCCTTTCGGTATATTTGTGCAGCAAATAAAGGCAAGATGTTTAGCTTCCTTTAAGTTTTTAGTATGAAAACAATAAACACAAGCACTCACAGATCTATATTTTTATTTTGCGTAACAAATAGTGACTTTCTCGATTACATGTGTCGGAAGAGTACTTACTACTCCAAAGTAAAAAAATACATTATAAAATTCTTGTTGAGGAAAAGTAATGAATTACACCTAAAACTACTCTAAACGTGACTTATAACTAATTACTTTTGTAATTCGTATTTCAACAGTGGGGTCCGGCTCCGGTGCTTCCAATCACTGGTTCTTGCGTAACCAGCTGTCCCATGACTAACCCAATTGCATCCTACCATGTAGCTACGCAAAGCGTTTGTCGCAGCCATTTGGTTTTTGTAAAGTTATAGAATCATGAAGGATGGTACAGGCATCTCTTGTCATTTATGTCTAGATCGATCCAATGGTACAGACCGGAAATGAGCCCTATGTCCACCATGTGAGCATTTGGAGATGTCCAAAAAAGATTTCCAAAAGCTCGGCTAACTTCTCAGGTGACTGTTTTGGCGCTGGAACCCCATCGGAAGTAACAAATTGTGCTGGAGCATCTTTCATTTTTGGCTGGGCGATCGGCGGTGGAGTAAGTATACCTCGCTGTCCTCGTTGACTATCTGAAAGTCATCTACTACGCATTGCAACCAAGTTGCTGGTAGCACGAATTCTATTGCATTCGCCTGTTAACAATTCGCTCTTTTGTAATTAATTTTGTAAGCAATAACGTTCATCGTGAAAAAGTAGGGTAAGACACCTGAGAAGAATACTGCTGCTAGATGGAAAGATTGCAAAATAGCTGTGAGAGAACAATCAATAGACGCACGCATAGGTATGCTATATACAACAAATACAGAAACTCATTGCCCATCGTCCTTATCTATACACATCCTGCCACCAGTTGTGTGACATTTTTTAGAAAGTCATACACTTGTCTGCTATAAAGAGGAATATTCTCGATGTCGGTAAATGATTTTAAATTGTTGACAGACTCTTTGCAATTTTCTATCTATATCAAGGATTTTCTGCATGATGACATGACTTAGCATTGGAGATTTTTAATCATGATTGTGTTGAGGGGCATGGTACCAAATATTTCAGAAGGTAGACGTCAAGACATGGTTTGCTAGGGCTACTGATAGCAGCTGGCTTCACACTTCAGACCGGCAGAAGAAATTGGGCAAGCCAAAATAAAACTAATGCAAGCCTAACATTATAGAAACTACTCCAGGAAGCTAGTTGTGTCGAAATAATTAAAAGACATTGTTCGCTAGACTTGCATGGACCTATGGATGTAGTATATGTACTGAACTGTTACAAATTAATATGATCAAATAATTTTGCATACTTGTATACGTTGCTACAAAGGATCGTGGAACTCTCATCTTTACTATGATCCTACTAAAGACAAGATGATCGACAGAGAATAGATGGTCCTCTAACTGCAACAATTACTTGTATTAGGAAGTAAGCGTGTATTTAGTTTTTCTTTTGAGTACATTTAATGTTGTTATGGTCATCGGTTTTACTATCAGTTATCACATTGGGCAGAAAATGTTTGCCGACTAGTAAGTCGTTGCTGCATTTCTATCAATAGCCCATTGGTTTTCCTGCTCACATTTCACTGCCATTTCCAGACGAAGATGAAGACTTTGTCATGCAGACGCACTACAACAACCCAACCAACGTAGCAGGTACACACATTACGATCTGCACAATGTAACCACTCCTAAATAGTTTTCACCATCTTGTTTGGCAGGAAAGTCTATTGAAAGGACAGCTGTTTTGTTTGAAGTTATGGTACGTTTGACATAACATAAGTGTCTAAAAATTATCGCACTGAGTAAGTGGCGTTGGGATTCGCAACACATATCATTTTTTAAGACATACAGTGTTGTATTGTAAAATAACCTTGAGTCTTTTTCTTTTAAACAAACTGGCAATGTAATCTGCTTTGGAGTATTTAGGTAGACCTACAAATGGAACTGAACTGTTTAATTGCTGATTGTTTTGCAAGAAACACAGGGTTGTCGTACTTGGATTACAATCTGTCTCTCCTGTCCAATCAGTTTGGTTCCATGCTATCTACAGTGTGTTTATATCCAATTGCAGGAGTGATTGACAGTTCTGGATTTCGATTTTATTATCAAAATACAGCCAGGAAGTACGAGGCAGGTATTTTTAGACTTGGCCTCACTTTCAGAACAAGTATCCTTGTACCTCCAAAGCAAGAAAGCTGGACAATAGGCTCATATTGCGACAAAGGCTGCATCAAGGTACACCAAACAAACGATTGATCAAATGAACTATCGTTTCGTTTCCTTGTATTTGTTGCGAATGCTATACAGGATGCATGGAATGCAGTATAGTATTACGACGGGGCAGTGTTCGGTAGCAAGATTTTAGTAGAAAGCGAACAGGAATAGCAGTGAAAACGGATTTCTTAACCATTGTTGAGAAGGATTTATGTTGTTTTCTGTCTTCTTTCGTTTTCTCCTAGCCTGTAACCTCATATGTGTAGCCTCATATTGAATGTACAACGTGGGGCGATATAGATATTCATGATGGCGGCTGAAGGGCGTGGTGTTGTTTGAATCGCGGGACTTGTCGAGCCGGCATTTTGTTACGATCAACGATAATTTTTTTCATTGATAATGATGTAACCCTCAACATTATAGAAAGAACAACATCCCAGCACAGTTACGCATCTGTAAAAAGGTGCGTTTGTATGTGGGTCCCTCTGCAGCTTAGTACTGCGTAAGTGTTGTAGAAAAGTGGATGGATCTACTGGGTTACACATGGAGGCAAGCCTTTAAACCATCAGCTTTTATATGGAGCAGAGCATGGAAAGATTTTGCTTTAGCCATGCATTGCCATTAACTATCATAAACCAATCCAATGTACAAGACGAGATATCTGTTCATGTCAGTTTGACCTCATGTTAATTACATTTAACTCGTGCCCTGACAAGTGCATATTTGGCCGTGTATGTTGGGTCTAGCATTGTAACTTTAACAAGGGCAGACCAAATGCATTTCAGGATACAAGTGCTTTCTCACATCTAATTTGTAGGTGAAATCAGCAATTTAAACAACTATAAGAACAATCTTTGAAACTGAACATTATGTTATATTAGTCTGTATAAATGCGCGTAAAACAAACAGTTTCCTTCCGTCTTTACCCGCCACAGAGGTTGACCTTCCTTGTATATCGACATGCAACGGGACTGCAATATTGGCGGATTACAGTCAATATAATTGATTTTTACCTGTAAGTCTGTCAGTGTCTGTATATGACTTATTTTCAAATTTTTCTTCCATGTTGTCGATTGTTACAGGATGCTGTCCAACTATGTAATGGAAAAAAACTTACAATTATGTTCAAAGTTAGTCAAGACGTCTTTGTTGTCGACTGCTGCCCAGACCGTGCCTAATCTGATTGAAAGAATGAAATATGGCTGCGAAATCTCTGTCGTCGTGTAAGATTTAAATATTTGTTTTTGTTTTTGTATACTACTTTCAGCCCGATAATGCAACTGCCAATCTTGGTTTCAAAGTAAAGCTGTTTAGAGGAGCATGGCATCAGCACCTTTCAGGAACCGGAGGATGGACTACGCTTGTGCGTAATGGGAAAGAAATCCAGGAAGTTTTGTCTGAAAGAAATTTTGACTTCAATTCTCACGTGAGTACAAAGCTCACTTAAACATAGTTTACTCCAAGAATTGTATTACAGTTTCTCTTTTATATTTACAATTTTATACGAAATGAGGTTTATTTGCTTTTAGTTTTTTTTGCCTCAAATCAATGTATGACTGCTGTTTGTCTTCTCGTTTTTTTTTCTGGAAAATAATGTGAAACATATCGTTTTAACTTTCTCCTTTTATTTGCTGTAAAACTCACTTATTCACCCCTTACAGTACTATTGAGCATGAAAAAGACTGCAAGAAATAATATAATTTTTATGCACTACTATTCACGTATTTCTTGCTGCTTTGATCATTCCAGGCAATGCAAGAATTTGAAAACGAAATCGAAATCGGAGCAGTAAGTTTTGCACTACGTATTCCTTTTGAAAAACCTTTGTAAACGTTAAAGTTACTACAATATTAGCCGTTCAAACTTTGCAATTTGTTCAACTTCAATGCAATAAACAAACGGCACACTAGTATAGCAGTCGAAATACTAGGAGATTCTGGATTACCCACAAAAGTCGCTAACAATGCAGCAGAATAAGGCAGAATTCGTCTTCAACTTGCGCTTTTATTTTCTTGGCTATCCATTCCATCCAGCGCGATAACGCTGACAGAATTTGCAGCACATTATTATATAATGTAATGTGATTTAATGTTATCATTTGGCACCTTATGCACATCGTAGTATGTCGGGGGTGAACCCGATCAGATTTACAATAAAAATATATAGATATGATGCCAACTTTAAGCCTAAAGGGAAAGGGACGTAGCGTTGCTCCCACCTTCGAGAGCTGTGGAAGCGTCGAACAGAGATTATGCAAGGTCAAGTGAATACAGTGGCGTAGCCAGCTTTTAATTTTTTTTGGGGGGGGGCTTGTGGCTGCGTAGCAGCCGCGAAGCGTCTTTCCCCACACCCAGGCGGAGGCGAAAAATTTGTGGGGGGTTGGTGTACCTGCAAGAACACTTTAGAGTTTTCTGCAGAACTGCAGTTTCGAATCCAGTAAAAATATTTATATAGATTCCTGATGCACTCACAGTAAGACAGCAATATTCATATTGCAGAGAAGAGTTGCTCTCACCCCCAACTAGTTTCTCACCGGATTTCGCCTTGTTTAATTTATGACTTGAAAGAGCATTGGGGGTGGGCGACTGCCCCCCTCGCCCCCCTTGGCTACGCCACTGAGTGGATATAGAAACAATTTCAGGGATAGTGAACAGAACTTGTTTCGAGTAATTTGCTCGATAGTATCGTTGGACTGAGCAGAACGGACAAGACCGTGAGCGGTTTGTTCATCAGGAATGGATGTGAGGAAATCGTCTAGATGCAGTTTAAAGTTAGCTACACTCTTGAATGCACTATGCACTCGGACACCGCGATACAGCAACGACGACTCGCGTAGACGCTTGACGTGGCATGTTGCCGCTGAGGATACTTTAGGCAGATGGACTCTCAATCCAGTTCTAGGATTCGTGTCCATTTAAAGCCTGGGTTTGGGCGGCCACCGTGCACTTCCACAAACACTTCCAGACATATATTGCTGTAAATCGATCTCTCCTCCTCTGAAGGCTGTGGATTTTTAAGATTTGTAATCGTTGCCAGTCGTTTGGGTGGTTGGGTCCATTCAAACCCACCAAACGTCTAGTAAAATGCCTTTGTACATCTTCTATCGCATTGATAAGGAATGCTCTGGAAGGAGACCATAATGGCGAGCAATACTTTTAGTGTGCTCCGTACAAGGGAATTGCACAGCATCAGCATTGGCTCACGTTCTCTTGTGCGCATGAGACGGAATATCAAGCCGAGCATGTTATTGGCTTTCGAAATAATTGATCGAATATGGCAATCAAAAATTGCTGTGTGCTGAAGAGTTACCCCTATAAAGGTCACGTAACAATGATGATGAAGGGATGTCGTCACAAGTGGGTGATTTGTAAGTGTTGAAGCTTTGAGCATCCTGATTTCTGTCGAAGTGGACCACTTCAAACTTCTCTCCATTAAAACGCATTCCACATTTCCTTGCCCATGTGTAAATTTAGTCCAAATCTTGTTGGATCAGCTTTGAGTCTTCAATGCTGTTGGATTTTCCCAAGATGCGGGTGTCATCGGCAAATGAAGACACGTTGGTGTGTTGAACGTCACGATCAATATTAGAAATCATAATTAGGAACAGAACAGGCCCAAGAACTGTGCCTTGTGGTACGCTACTGATTACTGGCACAGAACTGGAATAGCAACCAACTTCACCTACACGTTGTAACCGATTAGTGAGAAACCAAGCAACCATCGACCTACTTTACCAGAAATTCCGTGATTTCGCACTTGCCGAAGAAGAACACCATGATCGCAGCGATCGAATGCCTTTCTGAAATTGAGGTATATGGCGTCAACATAGCCATCCTCTAGCAATCGCAACAATTCATCGGAGAAGCTAACCAATTGAAAAAGAGTGCTTCTGCCGTGACGGAATCTATGCTGGCGATCATTGTAAAGATTATTTGATTCAAGATGATTTACCATGAACTTTCGTAGAACTTTTTCAAAATGTTTACCAGATGTGATGTTAAGGACACAGGGCGATATTGTTTGGGATATATCTTGTCCCCACCTTTGTGTATCGGAGAGATGTTTGCCAGGCACGGTATTTCAGCCATTAGGCATGTGTCCAATGATGTACGCCATATATCATACAGCGGTTGAGCCAGCTGGTCAGCACATTCAACCAGCATAACGGAAGAAGTCTGGACCAGGAGCAGCGTCTCTGCAAAATGACTTCATGGCAGCTTTGATGTCATCGACTGTAAATGAACAATCGATTAGATTAGGATGATCTACAGCTGATGGGGTATGTTCAATGAAGAAGCTTTGAAGAAGCTTTGTATGTTCAATGAAGAAGCTTTCAGGGTTATCGATTTTCATGTCAGCGATCGGTGATGTGAAGACAGAACTATATTGGTCATTCAGGATATGCGCCATCTCAGAAGGATTGTAGTGAGCGGCTTACCATTTACTTGTCAAAAGAACTATATTTGTTGTTATAAAATTTATGTTCTACAGAGCGGTTGATGATGAAGTTATCATTCACGAAGGGTGTATGTAGGGGAATAATAATCACAATTTATTATTAACACAATTCCATTTCAACAGAGGTCCAGCAATATGAGTGATGGCTTTATTTTTATAGGACGACGAATTCATCACTTACTGCATGTTTAACACAAAAGATCGGACTGTTGCTACAATGGTAAGAACATTGCGTAAAAAACTACAGTGTAACCTCGTTAATATCACTGTGATTTTCCAGTCAAAAAGTGTGTGTTACTATAAGCGTGATAATAAGTGGATCGTGATATTAAGCGGGTACAAATAGTTGATTCTGGCATAGCTTGGTTCTCAAAACTGAAGTGATATTAAGCGGGTTGTGATATTAACCGAGGTGATATTAACGGGGTTTCACTGTAATTCCTTTGCTGCTGTTCGTGCTCTATGTAAACTTTGGCTAGTAAAAATACTTAATAAGAGAAATTTTAAACACGAAAATCATATCTTTTGCTGTGAATGATTATTTTGTATGAATTGCAGGGCGGATATGCAACCACGGACGAAATGTGTACGAACACAATGTATTACTACCCCAAACAAATATTCAATGAATGCACTTCGAAGACTTTGGATCTGATACCTTTCTCGGAGAAATATGCGAAGCCTGTCAAGTATGATCTAGATGAAAGGTTCCGGCATAATAATGTTCATGCGAGTGCAGAGCCTAAGAATTCATAAAGTTTGCCCTCCCTTGGTAGACCACAGATTTAATACACAGCATCATTTATTTAATCAGATAGGCTATGTTCATGAACCGAATAAATATTTGCGTAACGAAGCTAGTTATGCAGCGGCAAAGGGAATAGCAATGCGCATATAGCAAAATTTATTTCCCTGTTAGTCATAACATTTTTCGAGCAATGTCAGATGGTGAGGCTTGCTAACCATGCATAATCGCTATAATTTCGCCTCACCTGAAGTTGTAAACGCTTGGACAATGCAAGCATATGCGCTGCATGACATAACTATGGAGCATTATTTTAGTACTAATTTCAGTCTTTTGTGCTACTTGATTCATAGAATGATACACTGAAAGAATATTTTCTAGCCTAGAATTATTTTCTAGTTTCAACTATCAACTTGCTTAGAATAAGACTTGGTCTTCGCAAGAGCAATAGCAATATTCAAATTTGGCTTAGTAATTTGTGGATTATACAGCGTAAACAAGCATCTACTATATTTAAGAATAATATTCCTGGAAATGAGAAATTTTGCTTTTAAAATGGAAAAAATATGTTTTGCAATGTAAGCTTTCTAATAGTGAAGCCATTTGATTGAACTGCATAACAAGTTCAATCATAACCTCATGTTCCTAGGATGTAAAATTAATAGCAGTAAAAATTCCAAGGATTTCTAGGCTGACGTTTCTTCAGTTATACCATAGACTCGATAACCCACCTATCATTTATTCAAAATATGATAATATCTGAAAAATATGATAATATCTCCGTTTATTTATGATTGGACAGCTATAAAAGGGTTTGACTTTTTATCGTCGCGAGCGAAAATATTTGCGCTGTACACCTCGTAATTACCAAACTATGAGCAGTCTTTCTCTCCACTGAATTCACAGCAACAGTGAAGACGGTGCAGTGAACCCTTACAATTGGTCAAATGTGACTTGGACTGATGGCATGGTCAAAGAACTAAGAGATATTTATGACCAGAAGATGACGACAGTCAGATGCATCTCTTTCGACAGTATCAAAGGAGGGGTGAGTGCGATCAGTTGCTTGTGATTTTCCTTTATTTGTGCTTATTTAATTTCGATTGCTGCATTTCTCATAGTGATGCACTAATTCATGTAATTCTTTCAATAAAAATATTTTGATGGACTAAAAATGATGAAAAAAAAGCAGTGTCTGATGAGTCATTCGAGTTTTATTTAAGCTGACATTCTGCTTCCTGGTGTCATTTTTCAGATTTAAGATCAAAATGTACTAAGTTAGCTCATTCTGCATCGATCTCTCAATCGTTAAATTTCAACTTGAATTCCTTCATAAACGCCGCTACGTACATTGGCGAAAACTGTCAATGGGCATGTGATAGCTAGCACTAGAATTTAGCAAATCGCAAGATTATTCGTGTTGTTAATCGTCCTAACAGCTAATGAAATCGAGGATGGCTTTGCTAGAAATGCAATCAAACGTTTCCTTATTCGTGATGGTCATTTTAGTACAATATCCTTTGTTGTTAAAATTGTGGAATTAAGATGACGTGCTGGAATTCGTTTGAATCCCGACCCTCCAACATTCCTTTAGGCTGCACTTCAATTAGTTGTCATGTCTCGTCAACTGAATAATCTGCAAAGCACAGCCCAATTGCATCTCGTTACACAAGGGAGATGACCTCTCCTAAGGGCAAAAACGTGAAGAAATTACTTTGTTTAAAGCGCACTCATCCGTGCTAGTACTCAATTATGGTCAATTTCAAACATTGGTCTTTGTTATTAAATTTGTATATTTCAAATCGAAATAAGGTGCATGAAACACTTTAGGTCTTTGCCTACAAAGCACTGGGTCTGCGCTTGTGAAATGTTTTGCGATCTTTCTATAATTGTCCTGTATATATATTTTAGACCAGAAAGACATGGAATGCAACCAAGGTCACCATTGATACTCCCTTGCCTAAAGACGGTTCATGTGTCGCTAAAGCAGGATCCATTAAACATTCTGCATCCCTGGGGTCGATGATGATTGCGTGTGTTGTGGCTACAATCCTTGGCCTGTTGGTATAAGTCGTCTATTGTGAATCAAGAAATGGATCATCATGGAGAATCTTAAAGTGTGCAATTAGTTGCAGGATTTGGTCTAGATTACAAGTCTTGCACGCTTTATTGATGTTGCTACTGTAATGTTTGTCAGGATCTTTCATTATACAGCTAACTTCACATAATGATTAATTCGTTGATGAATTTTGAAAGCCACTCCAACCAGCCGATAAGTTGAAATATATCCTTGAAGTTCCCACAATGGTTCCTGCCTCAGCACACATAACAATGACGTTGTGTGTATAGTGTATGTATGATAGCGCGGCCGATTCGGCCGTAGCACCATTTGATGGCAGTTTTCAGAGATATGGCTTTCGCCACTGCTCTCTATTTTCTGCTTCCTGGATTGAGCTGGCTGGGGTGATCACTGTGTTGCGGCGGATATCTGACCGCAAAGAGAGGTTTGCCTCTTCTTCCCTCGGGCATAGTGTTGATGACCACCTTAGGAAGGAAGCCATCTCCTCGCCTGTTGATATGGTCAAGATAGCCTAGGCGCCATTGCAGGACATTGGCATACATAAGCCTCTTGGAACTGCCGGCACGTCTTTCCAGTTAGGCGTTAGGTACTTTGTCAGTCCAGGGGATCTTTAAGCGTCTTATTACAGCTAGAAAGGAAATTATTTGGAGACAAGCAGGGGTGACGCCAGAGGGGACTTTGAGGGGGGATGTAGCCCCCCATCAGGGAAGCTGTAGCTACTCGGTCCTGGAAAATTAAGCTCGTAGTTTTGCTGAATAGACCCAGATGACGAGCTTTTTGCAATATATTTTGCGCCTCAGAACTGTGAATTTTGTGCTGATTTCAATGTTTACGCATTTTATAGAAATTTACGCTGTTTGGTTAGCCACTCGTCGGGGATACCCAGCACCCGCACTGAAAATTTTCTGGAGACAAGAGCTATAGTCTGTGCGTTTTAGATGAGGAGACATACGCGTTTGTTGTTAGGAATTAAATAAATAGATAGCTTCGTGATTTCTGTACTGTTCATTAAAAGAGAAACACCATTGCCTAGGTAGATGAAATGTTGCGTATTTGTCAACACATTAACTCGACAGCAATAAAACGCTTCAATCCTGCATCCAAAGTGGTAATACTGGCATCATCGCACCGTTGAAACGTATATATACTGAAATGAGGTATGATAGTGAACTGTATCCATCATGATAATGGACTGTTAAAGCGGGTTGCCTAAACAACATTTCACTGCCAGACAAGCATGTGGAGCCAGACATTGTAATTGCACGGGGGGGTATTATTATACATCATCGTCATCATTTCCGACAATGCTTGGGCAACATATTCGTCGATAGACGAGACCTGTTTTCCTAGTTACGTTGGACGAGACTATGCGTTAGAGGACATATCCATCTCCCATTACAACACTAGGTGCACTGATGACAAGTTTAAATCAGTTTGAGATAGCGAGTTAAACACAACGTTCAAATCATGTTTAAATAGGCATTCCCCAGAGAAGATCCGTTAAGAACGATTACAGATAGAATTAGTCGTTTATAACAGGTATGATATGAAACTCAATAAAGTTTTAAAAGATGCGCTCAAGATGTTTGAAAAAACTAAATTTCCACAAAACTTCTGGTCCATTTAAGGGTGGGCACAATTTATTTCGCAGTCCTGTGAACACCATTGCCCAAATAGTCCGATATTAAATCAATATATTGCTGGTTGTTTGAGATTGGTTTGCTCCCTATAGCGATTGCAAGAATGCAAAAGTCATATCTTCTAAGAAGGAAAGTGATAGCATCACGAGTAACTGCAAACCAGTATCCTTAAATGAGTCGTGGAAGACTATAGAAAACATATTGGTCAGGCAGTCATGATGCATGCCATTTGACCTTCTATACTGTACACACGAATTCAGAACCACAGCAGGGTCGTGTACAATACTGATGCTTGAGTTTCGAGATGACATCATCAGAAAATAGCAAACGGGACACAAACAGACATTCTCCTTATATAATTTGAAAAAGCACAAATGCTTTCGAGTGTTAGCCACGATCATCTCCTCAATAAGTTGAATTTCTATGGTGTAGAGGGAAATACTATTAAAGTGATAGAGCCATAAAACTGGACATTCCGCCTGTAGGTAGGGGTCGATGAGACAATACGATTGGAAATACGAAATTTTCAATTTAGACATCTAGAAAGAGATATCGACCTCCAACTGTAAATTTTCACAACATATACTGTACTTCCACTGGAATGGGTATGAAGGTTGGAATCGCTAAATATTTGTAGGACGACGGCACAAATACTCGCGCTGCCGTTCGTGTGCATTCGAGATACTCAATTTGCAATTGTGACACATTAACTTCGCACCTGCAGGGTTGCTAGAGAATTTAGAAACTCATCGACGATTTTGATTCCCATTATCAATGGCTTTACTTGTTGGAGAGCATCAAATCCTTGACATCATCAAGGAATGGTTTTTGTCGCAGCACAGAAGTCAAGATATTAATTCTTATTGCCCAGACATGTTGCTCATACTTATATCTATAAAGCATATCTGCCTGTAGACATCATTGGGCGAAACTCACAACAATTTTTTCATGTTGAGGACATGGATAAATATCTACCTATGCGGCATTGCACCACCGGCAAGTTGCTATCATAGGTGGCGTCAGAGGGGGGTTGTAGCCCGCCATCGGGGAATTTTGAGCTGTGTCGAGGAAATTAAGCTCGTAGTTGGGGCAATCTCGGCCACTATCCCGTTTAAACCAGCCGTAGTGCTGGATAAATCCAGATGACGAGCTAGTTGCGACATATTATGCATAAGACTCACAATGCGAATTCGCTACTGAATTCAATGTTTACGCATTTTATAGGATTTGCGCTGTTTGTTATCCCCCGTCGGGGAAGCTCAGCACACCCTCCTGAAATTTTCTAGCGTCACCCCTGGTTGCATAATAGAAATCCAGTTATTTTCAGGCATCTGCAGAATTAACAGACAGCAAGCCTTTAGTAACTTTTGAAGACAATTTCATTAGTATTTCATGAACAAATGAATATGACACCAACAAAGAAAAGTTTTGACCAACGTTGTCCCATGAAATTCTGACATGCCGCACATCTTCTTGTAAACAAACTTAACTCCGCGACAGTCGTGCATTCTGATATAACGACAAACAGTCCACACAGCACACAATATCAAGTAATTCCGAATTAATAACATAAAGAGAGGTTGTACAATGAAGACATAGTCAAGGTACAGCAAGATAGGATGCACTCAGCTATGAATCTACAATGATCTTTTCATCATCAATACTGCGCAATAGGTGGCCAACAATCCAGCTGCAATCCAATTGGTTTCAGCTCCTTTCAATGCCGAAGAAGTCGATTGACAATCTCTTTTTGGTTCTGGTAGAGGCTCCGTTATCACATCTTTCACAATTTCCCAGGTGAATTTTGTCTAGAATTGCAGTAAATATGAGAATATAGCTTCGGTATATCCAGAATATTGACTTCTCATAGAAAACGTAAGAATGATGGTTTGTTAACTAATCTTCAAATATTGAGAGGAGTACGGACAACCAATGGCATGCAAACACATTGTATATAAGATATTTTTAATGAAGACTGCCGGAAAGAACATATTAACAATCATACAGAGTTTCAATCTGAGGCATCAGCGTCATTTGACGCATTCGGGAAGTGTGATCAGAGGCGTTACCATACTCCATTATCATACTGATATATAAGTGCTCCACTGCAACGGAATGGCTCGCTTGGTGCTCCAGCCAAGATAATCGTCGCCAAGGGTGTGGTTGGTTTTCGAAGAGCATGAGCAATATCTGAATATTGAGTATAATGTCCGAGTATTATGAAGAAATCTACAGTACAGATATAATCCGTATAAAGACGGTGGAAATAATTTAAAGTTTAGCAGAACAGCATATCTTACAAAATATACCAAGCGTACCGGTAAACTTGAGTAATATGTACGCCTTTAACTATGTTGTAAAATTTACGAAATGATTGAATGCATCTCAGCCATAATATCAGGTTGACTAAATGTCAAGTTAGAACGAAATAAAACTGTCATCACTTCCGAGAGGTAGTATGCTATTCTGCACAAACCTAAACACCTTTATTCTAGATAACCAGACAATTGACGTTGACAAGTTACGGATATGACTGCATTTCTTATTTGGAGATATTCTTCCATTTTGTATGTTTTCTGGAAGGTCTGATCTCCAAGAATGATAAAGGACTGGGTCTAAGACACGAGGCCTCTTGTCTTCAACAATGACTCTAGCGTATAATTGGAAGTGCACATGAGTTCATTGCAGCGAAGGAGATGCGACAGGAAACAGAAAAATTTATCTATTTCAAGATATAAAAAAAACACTCAAACTTCCTGTGAAAGAGGTGTTGGAAATAGTAATGACGTAATAATTGTGATGGTTCAATCGGAAGTGTCACTGTATGTAAACAGTTGT
>OFHS01002528.1:833-20594 GCA_900245855.1 Calvadosia cruxmelitensis | reverse complement strand
ACAGGTGGTCTCTTAGCACAGGTGGCCTTGTAACACAGATGGTCTCATAGCATGAGTGGTCTCTTAGCACAGGTGGCCTTGTAACACAGGTGATCTCTTAGTACGGCTGGTCTATTAGCACAAGTACACAAGGTGGTTGCGTAGCACAATTGGTCATTCAGTACAGCTGGTCACTAAGAATATTTATGCGTAATATTATGCTTTATGTGTTTTTAAGAATACTCTCATTGTCATTACAGGTAATAAATGCGCTGAAAGAGGAAAGAGAATTGTCAAAAAAGAAAACGATAAGGTTGGAGGAAGAACTCCAAAAACAAGTAAGGTTCTTCTGTTTGAGGAATGGATTTGTTGCTGGTGTTCAATTGAAGGAGCAATCTCAATGGACATGATTATCGTGTGCCTTGTTGTTTCAGTCCAAGACCATCACTGAGCTGCTTGATCCAAACATGCAGGTGAGATATCTGATAAGTACCACAAACATGATTGCTTAATACTTTGGACGATGCAACCAAACGTTTTCGTACCCTGTAGTTCTACCCCTGTGATGCCTTTATTTCAAGCAGTCTGATACTTTGATTTGTATCTGACTGAAGCATGTTACACTGGAAATAATGTTACTATTTGACAATTGTTCATTTTGCAAAGTGATTGATGTATGTAGTCAGCGATAGTAGAAATAGTCAGTGATTGTCTTGCTTTGTGTCCATGCTAGTGGCAACCAAACCACGCTGCCTTACAGGGACCTTATTGAATGAATGTGAGGTACTTGCTATTTGAAAGCCACATCGGTTGTCATTGCATTTGCTTAGCAGACAGCATTTTTCTCTTGGTCAGAGCCCATGGAACTCCATCCAGCTATATAACAGATCATTAGATTAATCTTGCAATAATAGTTTAAATTTATTTCATTTTTGATGTTGCAGACCAACGAGATGCGACGGGCGGTCACCTCCAAGAGCAAGGACAGTGCGGCGGTCAGTTTGATTCCAACACTTTCACGCTGGCTGTCTTAAATTCATCTTACAAAGTATCTCTTTGTTTAGTAACTTCAAACCAAGTAACTAACATGTAACTGAGAATACCCATTGTGTATGTAATTAATGGAACATATGTTAAATTAAATCCTACTGTTTGTTTAGAATTGGACCCCAGGGGCCTTATTCATGGACCGGACTAAAGTGTAGTACGGGACTAAATATATAGGCCGGACTAAAATTGCTAAAATCTGTATATGGGACTTGACATTTAGTCTTGGACTACGCTTTTGTTCCGGTCCATGAATAAGGCCCCAGAAGGCTATCTAATGCCAAATATAGACAAACCTAAACACATGGTTGTTGGTTCTATGTCATGGTTATTTAATTGTGCTTGCGATTTGACATCAGTCGCTATTCAATTACTTTAATACATATGACATAAATGATGCATTCTGACCTATTTGTAAATTCCAGGTCATATCAAGTCTTCAGCATAAAGTGTTCTCTGTTGAGAGATTGCTGAAAGAGAAAGAATCAGAGCTAAGGTAAAACACTGTGCCTTACTTCAAAGAGCCTCTCGTTGTTGCATCTTGTTTCATTTATTTACGAAAGAAATCAAAGCCCATAGGTCTGTTGACCGCTTGTAGGTTTCTATTTGTTGTTGGAAGGAACTGTTTGTTTTGACACAAAGGTCGGTCAACCACAAGCACTCGCCAATAATCATTACACAACTGATTTCGATTATTTTGTAGCAACTTTGTGATAAGCATCAAATAGAAGGTTAGTTTCTGCTATGATATAACTTGCAACGGAATTTTGACATTTTTTGCCATGTTCTGGGATGCGTCATTGGAAAAGTTTTTGCATTATCTAGATTTAGAGCCGCAATTCTTTATCAAGGCAAACAGTTTTGCCTGTTGCATGATGCAATGAGTTAACGAATTGCAATGACTTAGATGTTTAGATGTGTGACTGAAAACGTGATAAATCTTTGTTATACGTTTGCAGCAAAGTGAAAAGTGACCTAAAGTACACCGATGTGAATGAAGCAAGGATCGAAGCAGAGGTGTATCGCCAAGAGGTAAGCCATGCCACAATCAGAGCAATAACTCACATGCGTAAGGATAGCCATGTCATATGTGCCATCTAAAAGTATTTTTTAAATTTCCATGTCTGTTGATGATCTTGCAGTGATCAGGGCGTCTTATCCAATAGGCTCTCAAACTATGTCATTTAGGCACTCAATCAGAATAAGACCATTCTCAGATAATGATAGTGTCCAATAGGCATTTTAAAATTCTAGTATTTAGATTGTGCAAATTGATATCATCTCCAGAGTGTCGTATCATTACTTTGTCCCACTGTAGGCCTATGCGAATGAAAGAAAGCTTTTTATGATATATCAAATTGCAAAAATTCTTAACAGAACTGCAAGTTCAGTTAATCATTCTAGATAAGCCCGTCTGGATTTTAAGAGGACCTTGATTGTGCTAGTGTAAATGAATCAACAGATAGGAGGCTACATTTGTTGGTGATGCATCCATCCTCTTGCTTTCTTGACAGCTAAAACGTCTAGCATCTGAGGCATCCAATGCAAGAGGATTGTCCCTAGCTAACAAGTGAGGTGTTGCTCTTGTACTTAGCCTTCCCCGAAATATTTGTGGTCTTTGCTTTGTTGTTCGTCTTTGTCATGACTAAAAACATTGTTTATTAGTACGATGAATGCCGCTTATGTGCAAATTGGATATATCAAAAATTGATTCATATGCAAACAGTTATGAAATCTTAATTTACTAAAACATTGCAATTGCATTATCAAATCGGATATATGCAAAATCCACTTGTAAGTAAACTGCTTGCGAAAAGGTTTTATCGGCCCCTTTGCTGGTTAGTAAAGATGGAATTCTTTGAAGATGCTGTATTTACATTGATCCATCTTTGGTTTTCCTGCAGGCGGCTAAACATCGAGGCATTGCGTGATCATCCAAAACAGTTTCACGAGGCCCTCAAATTACTAGCAGGTTTGACAATGCGTTGTATATCTTTTGCATTGTGTTTGTGTTAATGCTGTTGGTGTTTCCATTAAATATTGTGTTAATGGTTGTTTCATTTGATTTTACTGATGGAATATTTCAAATGTTAGATGACAACGCTCGACTAGTGAATGAGAATCGGTCCTTAAAACGTGATCTCATCAAGGCCGTCGAACCCAAAGACAGCAGCAGCAGCATCAACAAAGGTGTGATTTGCATGAAATCCTACTCTGGTCATTGCTTACAAGTGCTGCTATTGTCCCTACCTATCACGTAACTGGCACCCTTAGGCTGACGTATGAGACAGTCATCTCATTCTTACCACCACTTCTTGAAGCAGCATTGGAAGACACTGGAACACTGGAACGTAAAATACAACATATACAATGGCAAGCGTCAAATATTAACCCAAAATTAACTCCAATAAATTGTACGTGAAATGATTCTCAATCCTTTAAGCTCAGTCCAAGTGCATTCCGGGATGCAAAGCAAACAATCAAGTCATCTTCGCATGTAACCATGCACAGTAAAACATGTAAAAGTGGCCTCCTCTGTAGAGCAGGCATATGTGTATAAAAGCCACTCTTTGTGACCCCAAAATGACATTTTGTATAGAATCATCCTGGACAGAAAGGCCACATGTCTATGAAGGTCATTTTCCTCTGGTCCCAAAGGTGACCATTATTGACAGGTTTCATTGTAATGCCGAAAGTGTCGGAGACTCTGATCATGCAACTAGCACTGTGTACATATATGCTCTTTCATAAGATGGTAATGCTTCATTGTCTTAAGTGTTAGGTTTTGAAACCACTAAACAGCAGCCATAACATTTATCAGTCAAAGATCAGATATCACAACCAAACACGATGACGCTTCCTCCCGATGTTTATCAATTGTTTTTTGTGATATTCATTTTTAGATTACGAGGACATGAATCGGGCTGAGATGCTGGCAAAGATAGCTGAGTTGGAAAAGGTGCAAGATGAATTTTACTTTTCATTGAACTTTTGCAACACTATCCATTCTCATCGCTGCTAGAAATCGTATAGCTAATTTGGTTGAACCAGATTGTGGTAGTGTGGTTTGTGTTAGTTGATTTGTTTCGGTATGTTTGCATTTGAGTCTATTTATATTAAACGATGAAGGCCCAGAAAGAGAGGTCATATCGAAAAGTTTACAAAATGATTTCCCAATGTGTCCCACTGTCCATGCTTCAACAACTCCTACCAAGTGGTAACTGTTTTCCACTGTCCTTCAGGCTTTATTGGGGTGCTCCCCCTTATTCCCAGTTCTAGCAAGATGTTCCTACTCTTCCCTAAAACCCCTGAACCCCTACGGGTCCTCACAAAGCCACCAACATTGGTAATGAATGGTTAACCTTTCAACTGATTAAGCTGATCTGTTTTGCCATTGTGAAGACTTAAATATTTTAATCACGATTCGTACAAAATTTCAACACTTATTGTCTACATTATTTAATCAGTTTCATTTGAGCACTATATTTGACATAAGGTTTCTCCAAGTAGCTGCCTTTCCCTAGCATTTTAATTTAACTTGAACAGGGAAAAGATCAATAATTGGATTAATGTAAATTTCCTCACCAGCATCTGAAAGCAGCTGAGAAACTCCCTTTTGGGGATGGGAAAGGTGAAACATGTCGTTTCATTCACTGTCGATCGCTCATATTTTAACCATAGCAATTTTCTTGGTGTGTAAGATTTGATGTTCTACTGATGTTATTCTAGCCTCAGCTTCTCCGTCGTCAAAACGAAAGGGCAGCCGTGAAGACGAATTGACGACTGAAATAGATAAGCTCAAGGAGACCATTGTTAAGTTGAAGGAAGATCGGACTCACTACAGGTCCATCTCAGATGAGTACAGGTGGGGAGTGCAATGCTGTGTGACAGATGACCGTGTGAAATAGAATTGAACATGCGGCAATGGTCCCCTTTAGTATAACAGCTACATGTTGTCCTGGGGTTATGACGTTAAAAGACCCTCCACCTATGGGCTAAATAACATGGAGCACTGACAGCAGGGCACTATTGGTGCTCTGTAGCAGAGGAGCCAGTCCGTATTGCTAATGGCACACCGTCAGATGATATACGGAAGTATCACTTGCTAATTGTCGAATAGCATCACTGACACGCGGCTGTCACACCTATGCACCACTTGGGGTTCAGATTTAGAGGCCCAGAGAGATAGACCGGTGGGGGCACAGCACCGACTGTCTTAACTACTGCGCAAGGCGGTGTGTTACAGCAGTCGTTATCACCTGCGGTGGGCTGACGAAGAGAAGAGATCAGTTACATATCTGTGAAAAGCAATAACGTCTGTAATTCATTTCAACCTGTTTACAAAGACCAAAACAGTTTAACCCATCATAGCAGTCTACTGCATACAGCAAGTCATCTGCCTATGCGGGACTCTATAAGTCCGTCAGTAGCATATCCTATGGAAATCAATCTGTCTTTAAAGCTACCTATCATGAAAGACCGCTTATCTACAAAGACCAATTTTATTGTCCCAGGTTGAGTATTGTACACATGTAAGACTGTGCTCTGACAATCACTCCTTTCCTGACTGACTCAACTGTCAGTAGCACTCACAGTCGTTTGAGCCATTAGTCATAGGAATAGAACATTAAGATGTGCAATTGTGTTTGAACATTTCCGAAATAGATGGCCATGTTTCGACGTTTGCATTGCAGGACTGAAATTGACCGACTCAACACAGCTCTCGCTACATCAAAACATCGAAGTGACAGCGTTGGAGATGTCAATGCTGGAAGCAAACCAATTTTGAAGAAGCAAACTTCAAGGTCAGTTAAATCAAGCACACATGAGACTAGAACTTGATATTAATGGCTACTTATAGTACATGGTAGCTGCTCTCCATCCAGAGTCATCTGTTTAGGAAGTGCCTCAACCCCTCCACATAGCTGAAAATGAGGGCACATTTCTTCTCCTGCTAACGCTTTTCGCATTGACCTCTGTTAATGTGCTTTCGCTAACTTCTTCTTTGTTCCATACCTTCTACTGTGACGAAACAATAGTGGATTTTCTAGCAGTTGAAGTAATCAGTTGTTCACAGAAGGTCATGCACTTTAAAATTTGTTTGAATGCAGTTCATTTGTCTTAGGTAAAATTGGACTTCTTATAAATCAATGTTCAGAGTCAGTTGTCCTTACTCTGTTCTTGTTTTTTTACATCCATTGGAAATTGACAATAATTTTAATCCTCAGGAAATCATCATCGTCTTCAGTCAACTTGAGGAAACTTTCGCAGTCTGGTGATGACAAGATGGCTGACAACCTTTCTGGCAACGAGAGTGATCATGATGAAGATCAGAGATCAAGGAAACGAAGCGTGAGGAAGAAATCGATTGATCAAGTGAGCTTTGTACACAAATTATAATATGAGGCTAGAAACCGCAATTTTAAAGTACAGTGAGCACAATGAAGTACAGTGAAACCTGTATACAGTGTAGCCCCGTTAATATCACCTCGGTTCATATCACAACCCGCTTAATATCACTTCACTTTGAGAACCAAGTTCTGTCAAAATCAACTATTTTAACCCGCTTAATATCACGACCCGCTTATTATCACGATTTTTGACCGGAAAATCATAGTGATATTAACGAGGTTTCACTGTATAATGGTCACCTTTTGGACCTGATGAAAATGACCTTTTTAGACAGGTGGCCTTTCTGTCCAGGTTGATTTCTATAGAAAGTGTCAGTTTGGGGTTATGAAGAGTGGTCTTTACACACATGTGGCTGCACTATAGAGGTGACCACTAATACAAGTTTGACTGTACTTTATCTGCTTTTACATTAAATGTTTGAATTTAGTGGAACATATATGTATTATATGGAATATATTCTATGTGACCACATGAAGGATCAGTGAGAAGGTCTCTTACCACAGGTGGTCTTTTAACAGTCTCTTGATACAGGTATTCGTTATGACACACTAGACTGTGGTTAGGCTTAATTTCTGTACCACTATTTGTTTGGGGATCACATCACTTAATGTCGATGTGTTTTCAACCTAGCATCATTAAGCTTTTAGAATCATATGCTGTTGATTCATGTTGCATGTGCATCCAATCTTATTCTCCCTTGTCTATAGATCAGAGTACAGCACAAGTAAATAGATAGACTAAACGTCACTGTCTACTTTTACTCCCAAGCCTTCTTTAGCTGTAACCGCGGAGAGCTATAGCAGACTAGTAATGTATCTCTTTTCAAGTATCAAAGATCTGTGCTCAGCTTGTGACAGTCATTTTCAATTTCTATTTGTGTTACATGACACATGGTTTTGATTGCTTCTATTGTCTATATTGTTTACGTTCCATTGACCACTTCAAAATCTGTGCTGATGTTTGCTCTGTTCTTGTCTTGTAGCAGCATTCAAACGATAATACAGATGAGGTAAATGAATCTGTTGATTTTAAGGTATTTCATTTCACTCCGTTGAATCTGTGGGAACAATTCTTTACTTTGTCTCTCTGTTCTCCAAAGTCGATTGCGCTGGTACAAGCAACACTCCGTGGCCACATAAGCCGGCAGCAGTACATACAACAGCAGAATGACTCGCCATATCAAAGACGAGGAAGTGATCTCGATCAAGATCTTGTTCTTGTGCAAGCGGCATTGCGAGGTCATGCTGCAAGAAGGAGCATCATGAACAGACCGATGAGGTGAGGACATTTTGTTAACGTCAAATTCTAGTTTGCTTCATCTCACGGCATAGAACTCTGTTACCAATTTTGAAGTCAGCCAACTCTGACACTTACAACATTACACGGTTGCGTGCGAAAATGACTTGATCATTTGCTTTGCATCTCAGGATTCACTTGGATTAAGCTTAAAGAGTTGAGAAGCATTTAACAACATTTGTATTTGTAGTGTTGGGTTAATATTTGACGTTTTCCCATGCATGTTATATTTTACGTTACAGTGGTCAAGTGTCTTCCTATGCTGATTCAAGAAGTGGCGGTAAGAATAAAATGACTGTCTCACACTTCAGCCTAAGACCTTAGTCGCGACTCGTGAGCCAGGATGAAAGCTCAGAATGAAGCTAATCTCAAATCTTCGGCTCAATCCTTGGAATCAATGTCCGAGGCTTGACTTCAAGAGTAGGACGGCTGGTGGGCTGTTCGGTGAATTTCTTTGCACTTGGTCTCCTCTAGGATCACATGAACGTGCCGGCTACTCTTCGCGAGACAGCATTCAACGCAGTGAAGACCGTAACTATAGAAACAGACAAACCAGGACACCCTCCCCTGAAGATCGTTACGAGAGGGGGCTCATTAGGGGATCACATTCTCGTCAAGATAGCAGACAAGGTAAGTCACCAGAATGATTGTTGCCAGTGCTTGGCGTGGTAGCTATGGCTATGTCAAATCATTTGAAATCAAACTACGATAGAATCACAGCCTATCCTATCTTGAAGGCCACTATTTGTGCCGGCTATTTGGGTTTGACTCGACTCAAATGATTGCTTGAAGATTTCATCGATGCCAATGACATCTAACCACCATCTTGAGGTTATTGATTAGTCTTGTTGGTCAGTATTGAATTGTTTTGTTTTGTGATCTTTCATGTGCTATCTAGGTACTTTGATGATTAGTAGTTTTTACTTTGTTATGTACTCGTTGCCATTAAAACACCATATTGAGAGTATAGAGGGCATGTTACTTATTGTGTGTTTCAGTTCGTATCATAAAACCACAACAATTTTCACCAAACCACAAAGGATCTAAATAGTTTTTTTCTGATTGTTGCAAATTCTCATTCTAGAAGATGTGTCGATTTATATCTTTTATTGCTACATATCTTTTCCCCTGCAGCACGAGTCTCGGTTGACAATCTTCAGAAGTCGTCACGACCTTGGAGCTCGAAGGACATAGATGAGAGCGATGAAACAGACACTGGACACAACAGAGACAACAGGTGGCGTGATTCGGGCGAGTTCAACGGACGTAGAGAGAGCAGAGACAATAATCAACGCCGTGGTAAGAAACACTGGAGGGCTTTGGTTCCGAGATACCCCCTTTGTTGTGTAGAATGGTAGATATTATGTTTCATTGTTGTTGTCCGATTCTTTTCCAAGGTTCAAGTCGTGTCAAAGAACGATGGGAAGATAGCAAACCAGCGAGAAAGGTATGCAACTATGCATCTTTGTTTAGGACTGTTAGGACTGTGAACTGAAACATGCTTTTGATTGTTTAATCGCGGCGCCTTACTGAAAGCATTTCAATCTACAGAAGAGTTTTACATTGATACAAATATGGATTTTAGGCTTGTTTGTGTTGGAAACCGAGATTGCGAAAAGTACAGAAAGAGTGGTGCCGTGGGAGTCGAACCCAAGACCTTTGGATTGGCGGTCCACTGCTCTGCCGTTGAGCTAGACACACCTTCGTTAATCTGCACGAATAATCTCCCTTATATATCTGCCGCCGAGTGAGCCTCGTTACGTCGTCATATACCAGCCATTTGGTACACGACTGCCTTTCATTTTACGAACCACCATGAGTTGCTTTGTAGAGTGTCTAGTGTAAATCGTACACTCTCCAACAGTTTGAGCTCCTAGAAATAGAAGCAAAAAGCTTGAAAGTATGTTCAATTTGTGTTAACGTTACCTGTCTCAAGTGACTACCTGTGTTAAGAGACCACTCTTCATTGTTGCTTGGGGTTCACTTTAGACAGATTTGACTGCAGCCTACAAGGCTACTTAGCATTTATGATCAACAGTTATCTGTACACTTCGCACAATGTAACCATGTTAACATCACTTTGGTTACTATGACTACCTGCTTAGTATCCCTTCAGCTAGAAAACCAAGCTCTGTCAGAATCAACTATTTCAGCATCCTTAATGTTGCAACCCGCTTATTATCACGATTTCTGACTGGAAAACCATTGTATGAGGTTGCACTTTATTGTAATTATATTGGCAAATGATGTCATATTACGCTGGAGATGGTTTGAATCTGTCTGTGTTCCGGAGTAGATACACAATTACACATGTTCCTTTTCTGTTTAATGTAGTTCTATTTTTGTCATTCTGATCAATGTGTGTTTATGGATTGTTTAGAAAAGTGATGCCCGATCGTCTCAGATCATCGGCGATGGAACGAGTGGTGACGACGATGACGATGATCTTGTAGTTGGCTCATCTTCATCTCTCAGAAGCAAGAAGAAACCTTCACTTCTTGATGAATTATTCTGACTGTAATTACACATGGCATATCGACTACTGCCCACATTGTGTAGATTTAACACTAAGCATTTTACAAACGGATGGATTTACTTAACACGCAGCTCCTTCATTGGAGAAAAGCATTAATGTTCTGTGCGACATATTTCAGTATTGCAATCCAGACGTGAGAGTTTATTAGAGGACATTATTAGTTATTTATAGCTGGCACTTTGTCATTCAGTATTATTTGTGTGAATAGTATGAACTTTATAAACAGCGCTCTTGTTGCAGTCTGCTATTTGAGTATTTGCGCCGTGGTTTCTGAATACACTTAACAGCATTGCAGATAGTTAAATTATGTCTACTGATTAGTGATTACTGATAATTATGACAAGACAGAAATTTAATGCTGGTCCATTTGCAACTTGTTTCTGGCATTTAACGACGACTTCATGAAGTATTGTAAAACATCACACAAAATATCTGGTCCATGAAAGAAAAACTAATTAGCTTGCCGGATGTCAGAATAAACAATGTAGATGATGAGCGCGGCATATACAGTAGTTAACTAATTAAAGCAAAGCTGACTCATATTTAAGCGGTTTTTGCAAGATGGGGACAGAGATTGCTATCGTTGCCAGGCAACCAGGATCCATCTATGTTGCCTCCACTTCAAGTGGAGGCTCAAGCATGGCGAATTTCGAAGGAAACTTGAACCGTGATTGAATTGATCGATTATTCGTGTGATTATTGAGTTCCAAATCTCTACACGTTTATCAAAGAGAAAAAGTATTTATGCAAGTTTTCGTATAATTTCACCAATATGTTTATCCCCTTGCCAAATATCGACCAAAACAGTTGGAAAGGATTCACTCTGGTAGTGGTAAGAAGTGACAAGTTTGAAGCATTTGCATGTTCTGGTTCAGCCTTGAGCCTTGCTGCTTTAGGCTTTTATTGTTGGCTTCTGCTATAGCATTTGAACAATTTTATGATTTCAACTTAGCACATTTTGTTTCTTTGTATTCTCCCATGCAGCCGTGTGTCTCTGTAGGCCAAGTGGGGCAGCTCACAACTGATTTACTCATTAGGAATATCGACGACATCCAACGAGTTGGTTACATTCATGATGACTCACTCATTCCAATGGTGTGCACTGATCCCTTCCTTGAAATAAAACGAAGTAAAAAGAAACAAAAAGAGAAAGACTTTGTTGTCTGTACTAGTATCACAGGTTTGAGATTAAATCAATTATGTGAGCTTTTCTACTCCTGACTGCATTTTATGCTGTGCGCGGAGAATTTATTCCCCGCGCAATCTCCACAACTGATCCGCGCATCCGCGCAAGTCTCTGAATTCGACTAGCTTTATTGCATTTTCAAATATTAGAAGAAGAATTTGTACGAGTCCTATCCGCGCACCATCCGCGCTTTCTCAAAATCGAAATTTATGTTCTCCGCGCAGCAAACACAGAATGCAGACTGGATATTATTAAATTCTACTTTGTATTTGGATTGAACAGTTCCCCCTGAAAACAGTAAATTGCTATATCGTAGGCCTACGCCATTTATTTTGTTTTGTAAAATTCTGAACGTTTGTGATTTAAAAATTATTGTTCCGCATCCTTGCTAAGTAGTATTGTTGTCTTCCACTAGGCCAATTTTGCAATCACCTAGATATTATACCCTATTGGCCTACCATTGAAGAGTGTCTTATTTACTTGAGAACACAAAATAGTTCATTGTACACAGTGGTGGAGGAACTAATCAATTTTTCTACGTTGTGTAGGCCTCATTCTTGAGCTGTAAATTTTAAAGCTAGTTTTCTGGAACTACTCACTATATAGTTCTATGGTCAAGTTAAAAATAGCTAACTAGTTTTCACACCTCAGACAAAAGAAAATGGCTGTTTCAGTAATGCCCTGAAGCCCCTGATAAGCTACGTCATCATTTTATATATAAAGCAACCAATCAATCCTTATCAGCAACTACTTTTTAGATTACCGTGCCAGTTGATTCTGGAAAATCATGTTGTTAGTTGATCCTTTGAAGTGGAACATAAATGTATTAACATTTGTGTGATGTAATGGAATGCTATCATTGTACTTTTGATTACGACATTGTGCTTTAGGATTGGTTACTTTTCTGACATGGAAAGGGCTAGAAATTATCTTACTGTACAGCTAATTTAGTCTTACTGATGGGCAGGCCTTTTATAATATTTGTGGCCATGGTAACCTCATTGAATACTTGATAGCCTATATACCCATCATTGACGGCTTTGTACTGTCAGGTACTGAACCAGAATGCTAATAATTGCTCATTTGTAGGATATTCTTCAACCAAGCGGAAGCTTGTGATACTCCAACAGCGATCGGGATTCATCAAGGTAATGACATCACGGCGTTATGATCCTAGTCAGCTTGAAATGAAAGGGGTTTGCGTAATGATGTCCATTAGCTATAGCTTGTTTAGAAAGACATTTGACAGTTGAATGAAAAGTGTTAAAATGTCATGACTAGGGTGATATTATACTTTCAAATCCCTATCAACCTATGGCGCTTATTCTGGATAGTGCTCAAGTAGGCCTACATGTCATTACACAGAGAGTCCCTCGTCTTTTTTGTGTGGCAACAATCTCAATATGGTAACGTGTAGGCCCTCTAAATGAGCTTATTCCTTTTGCAGGGTCGAATACCTTCATTTAGAAAGAAACTCATCAAATGGATTAAAGATGTTGGATTTAAGGATGTTGTTGTTCTAACAAGCTGTAGCGGTCATATCTGCAGAGACAATGACCTCGCCAGGTATGAGATTGACTGGGAAATGGCATTTGCAGCCAAACGTTTTATGTATGCCATTGCCTTATAAAAGGTGTTACCGGTAAGCTGTCCTGATAGTTGCTTCATGCTATCCAGAACGCTGCATCTATGTAAAATTACTCATAAGCAGATTTTGCATATATTCTAGTTAAATATTCAATGTTTTACGAAGCTGGGATTTCATTTAATTCCTTTCTTTGTCTTAGTTTGACTTCTCCACGGTTTTTATTATCACCCTCGCTGGTTGAAAGTCAGCAAAAGAAATTTTTAGAGGAATTCCAGTGGATTGCGTTCAGCAATAAGACAACACTTACAGGTAGGCCTGCGTTTACTATGTACAGTCAAACCTGTATTAGCGGTCACCTCTATAGAGCAGCCACCTGTGTATAAAGGCCACTCTTCATAACCCCAAAATGACACTTTCTATAGAAATCAACCTGGACAGAAAGGCCACCTGTCTATAAAGGTCATTTTTCTCAGGTCCCAGAGGTGACCATTATAGACAGGTTTCACTGTATTTAAATGTGTCAGTGTATTTTGCACTGTGGAGTTAGTCGATTGCAGAGATGCTAAGCAAAGGACAGCGATTAGTTAGTTAGGCATCCCGTGAAAAAAGCCAATGGCTTACTGGATTCACAATAAATGATGATGAGGCCTACATTTCTTGAAGTAACTAGTAACTTCTAGCTACTTTTGTAGAGCAAAGTTTATTTTGAATTTCTGAATTCATTTGATGATGCACTTTCCATTGCGAATAAACATTGGTTGTTTCTAAGCAACCATAAATAACACAAATAGAGACTTTGAATGTTCTTTAGTTTTGAAAAAAATACCTTCAAATGTAAGTTGTTATAACTATATATATCTTGCTTGCGGAAGTTCCTTGTATATATTTTTGGCCTATCTGATTGATACACTTACTGGTATTATGTTTTAAATAGAGACTAAAAAAGTGCATGTCTTACCATACTGCTTTAACAGAGCAAAAACACACAGATTTTATTTGAAATGTCAACTGGGGACATTTTATGGATTTGGCTCAAATTGACTCTCACAATCAATCCATGTTTTGACTTGTTTCGTTTTATTTCGCTTTTCTAGGATCAAATGCTAGTGAAACAAACGACATCACTTTGCCTGGAGGCGGAATAGGAAAGTTTCTGTTTTGTGAATTGTAAGTGTAGTCTGTTTTTTTCATTCCAATATCGGAGTTGTCTTTACACAAGAGATGTAATGTGATCATTTGATGAAGCAAAATGACTGTGGAGACATTCATCGCTACGAACTTACACTGGAGTGTTTTCGTTTAGCCTTGATATGTTTTGTGTGGTGGCCGAACACACTTACTAAGTTTAAAATCTATTGTTCGAAATGAAGTTGCCATGCCAAGCATTAGTCATCCGGTACGTTGTTGGCTTTCTAGTAACATAACCGTCCAGAGACAGAAAGGAAACAGAAGCCAAGGCGTTGAGTGACCACCTCGCATTCTCGCCTAACGACTACAAGATCACTTAGTATATTTTACAATAACACCGGAACAGCACACAAATTAAACATTGCAGGGTACGTCAATATTGCACATTGTGGCAAGCAACACACAGAAAGGCGAATGATATTATGGCATTACAGGTTTGTCATCTGTAATGCTTAATTAAAGCCTACTTGTGGAATGACGGCAGCATGTTTACCAATTGTGACTTGTTTAATTTTTATATATCACTTCCCTGTTTGACGGCAGTACATGTTCTAATTGTTTGTAGGTGTGATGAAAACATATCTTGTACAAGTCTACTGATGTTTAGTAATGAAGGAAACAGTGTGGCAGAAGCAACGACACTGGCCAGCGCAGCATTTAGGCTGTTTTCATTGGACGGGGACAACTTTTCAAAAGGTACGCATCTACCAATTAAGTCTTTCATAAGCGTCCACTCAATAGACTGATAAAAGTGGTCTCTTTGCGCACGTATGCATTGGTCTGTCAGCACAGGTGGTCACTTTAGACAGGTCTCGTTAGGAAAAGTTGAATTGTATTTCCAGATGAGCACTAGTGGTGATGATTTGAATGAAACTGATTTGATGTGATACTCTTTTACATCCATTTAGATTCGTTTTCTTACCCCTCTTCATGGAATTGGCTTCAAGTGGCGACGACAGTTCCCCCACAGATGTACTGAAGCAGAATGTGATAGGCATTTTTTGTAAATCAAAACAAATGCAGCTACAAGACTAACTACATCTTGAGGCAGTCGTTACGAAGTCATCAAAACCACTCGTCATCTTTTTTAGTTGTCGATCAACAAGCATGTTAGGCTCCACGTGTAAAAGGAAATGTTACCTTCTATAAAGTCTGCTAAATTATCTCATCTTTTCTTAACTAGGAATGATTGATTTGATGCAGTGATGTTATCTAAGTAATAAGAGGGGGATAGTGACAGATTGAAGAATTATATGGTCTATTCCTTTTCTTATCTGTTTGCCATTTTGCTTGCCATCTAGCTCCGCGTACATTTCTGCTACCGCTTAAGTTGACATTGGTTAAAAACGTTCATTGGATTTAATGCATTTCCAGTAAATTGATAAAGATTAATGCAATCAACAAGATTTGTTCTAGACTTCTAGTTGCTAAATCAGTCCATGCGAACAATTGATTATCATTTTCAGTTAAAAATGACAGTCTTTGCAAATACTCTGTTGGGTGCCTTCAAACAACTGTTTCATTGTGGAATGCATTTTAGATGAAAATAAAGCAGTCCATCCCCATCGTTTGCTTGAGACGGTAGTCTCTGTAGCAGCTTGGCATCAAATTACCAAACGGAAGTGGTTGAACAACGTACCCTGCAGAAGCTGTCTACTGCAGATAAAAGGTCAAGCTTGTCATAGAGGCTTATTTAGTCAATTCAAAGATGGCTGTTACAGACATGATTCGCCAAACTGCAAACATTTATGGTAATGAATTGTGTTAAAGACCTGTGTTAGTATTTTGGTGTTGCATTTCATATTTCCTTTTGCAATGCTAGGTGATTGCCTAACCTAATCGGCATTTCTAGAATTGAATCAATGGTGGCATGGTCCTTCGAGAGAATTGATTGTGATATATTTAATATCACTCGTTACATACCTATTTCATGCTGCAAAGATTCATTCCCCTTGACATTAACCACAACAATAAAAATCACCACAAGAAAGAAACAAACACAAAAGAACAACCGCAAATGGAGCTATAGAATGTATCCAGGTCCAAATTCATCAATTAAAAAATAGTGACTAATTGCAGAGACATTAAAAAATTGTTGATAGTAAAATGCAACGTTCATAAGGTGAAAATCAAATTAAGTTGACGCCAAGTTTTACAGGATAATCTGTCTATTGTGACAGGAAATCAAAGCCTAGAATTGAATTACCAAAAAATAATCCGTCAATTGGTTTGATAAATAAGATCCATATGAATAGAATCAGATAAATGTCATGTTAAATACATGTGAAAAATTGGTCGACATAGCAACCATACATCAAGAGTCCATCTATCAAGCTTGCTGTACTTGCAAAGGTCCAGCCTTGCTGTACCACATGTGGCGGTCTCCTACGATGACGTGGTCAAATTTTTCAAGAACCGTTACACCAATAGAAGCCAAGGGATCTGCCAAGACCTGCAATCGACAAAAGAACACGACAGGAAGTGTATAGTGCAGTCATGGCAACTGACTATCGCATGAAAAAAATTAGCAAAGACAACTTCGACAGACAAGAACAATAATTATACCTAACTGAAATTGACAATTACTGATACTAGAGTGCAGATGAATAAAGCCACTTCTGACGACATAACATGCTGCTGCAAAGTTCATACCCGCATGTATCCCATAATGCATTGGGGTTCAGCTTACAATAAATTGAGCAACAAGTCTGGAACTACCATAGCTTAACTGGTTGGAGCATCGACAACCGATCTGGAAGCATTATTTAAAATATAGTTTCATCGCTACACTGCAGTGTTGTGAGTCCGCTTTACAAATATAAGTAGGTTAATGAATAATTTCAATGGGATGTAAATTTTTGCTAAACTAGTAAAATAGTCAAACAATTGATGTCTTTGTATTTGCCGGTTGTATATTGCTTCCTATTGTTTCGAATTCAATTTCCTTGATAGTTCCACACAACAGTTTTACTGAAGACAACTCCCCGTTCTTGCAATATCAAAGTAGCCTACTGTAGCTGCATTTCACTTTACACGTGACGTGTCATTCCATACCAAACGCACAAGATTGACCTTCACCCCCTCAGATTTCGCTAAAACTTTGTAGGCATATAGATACGGTTAAGGATAACTCACTCGTCCAATTTCAGCTCAAAAGGTGCGAAAACATGCAAAATATCGGCCTCGTAACTTTCGCGCCACTTCAGCAAAAACCCCCGATCAAAATATGTTATGCTTTGTAACGTCGGCTACACACGCACCAAAGAAATATGAGGGGGTAAGGGTCAATCTTGTGCGTTTTGGCATGGAATGACCCACATGCTACTGTGAATAGAACTGCCAGCTTATCACGGTACGATCTCATGATTCTGCTTAACTTCTTCAGTAGTAAAAAGGATTGTGCAGCCAGGGACGGACAGATTCAACAATGTAGGGGATACAGGTAATGAAACAAGGCAGTGTACTTAAAACGTCTAGGGGTCTTTCGTCATACAATACCAGATTCAAGTCAAAAATAATGTATAACTCCAGGAAGTATTATTAGGGGTGCAGTAGCACTCTTGGTGTTCGTCCCTTGGTGCAACTAGTCACAGAACCTGAAGATGGACCTACCTCAACATCTATCTCACTGTCTCCAAGCACTAGCTTTGCAAAATAAAGTGTCCCATGAACCGTCCTATGTACTCCGACGAAAGCCATGTCATGCCGTATCACCTCCAGTTGAAGCGCCTCAATAATTTCAGCAGAAACACTTACAATATTGCTGCCAGAATCAACCAAGAATTCTATCGTTTGGCTCTGTATTGCATTGTGAGACTTCAGACAGCCATCAATAAGAATATACTTTCGGGTGACTCCCAGATTTCTGTAGTAATCCATGTTTGGACGTGCCCATCTTCCCTCAAAGAGATGGGCACCTTTAACAGCCACGTCCTTTGTGATACAACCAACTGCAAATTAAGCAAATTAAGCAAAAAATGCCAAAGGCTCTCTCATCAATTATGAAAAGGCATAAATTGACATTGGAACTCATAAGCCAATAAACCAGCATGGACAGCACACCTACAATTCATTTTGGAATTTGTAGGAAATTTGCTCACAAATTTAGAGAGGATGTGGAGTTACTACCTGCAATATATTGGATTTCGCTGGATTTGGAGGCAGAGCCAGATTCAAGATAATTACGTAGACTTAGCTTGGGCCTGGATTCATAAAAACTTGAATATTTACAACAACGGTAAATACGTTTCCTTGATTAAGTAAATCCTGGAGGGCTATGATGCTCATTATGCGTGGACATTAATAGTTTTATACCTACTAATGTTGATCATTTAGTCAAAAATTTATCTCGTCTGGGCTCATTTCAGCCCAGCACCTCATTTACGTACATTCATGAAATTTCAAATTCCACTCCAATTTCCATACGCGGCAGTCTGGCAGAGTGTTTCTTCAGAAAGTTATCACGTTTTGATTGTCTAGTGCAGCACCAGTCTCACAGTTTGGCTTGCATATGTCCAGCCTATCATATTCAGATCATTGTGTGGCCTTATCAATGTCAACATTAAAATGACCAATATTATTACTTGAGAGTGAAATTGCTCTGACCTGCTTTGCAAGCTGCTAAGTGTTTGTTAGAAGGCCTACAGTTTTCTTTATACGATGTTATTCAGATTATAATTCTCAGGTACTAATTTCTATTTTGTCCCTTCCCTTTAATTTGAAAAATGTTCTGTAAGCATTTAATTTGTATTTGTAAGCCAATTCCTTACTACAGAACTTCAACCACTCTACCGAAATGGAAGTACTTATTGGTGACCATTTCTGAATCAGACATCTGGTTAGAACATTACCGGACTCCTTCCTTACCAGCTAACAGCAATCGTCTCTGATCTGCTTGAGGGATGGCATGGAAGGCATCCGAATTTTTCTTATTCCATTGAAATGATTTCACATCAGCTACAGTATTTATTCCATTGCGTTGAAAAACACCCTCAAACTGTTCCAATTTGAAAAATGCCAGCCAGTCGGAAATAGGTAACGTATTGACTGCAAGACAACAAATGACACTTTCGATGAAACTGCACGTGACACTGTCTAACGACTGACAAGTAAAATAACACAGATATATAGTACCAATGCAGTGAAACCTGTCTATAACGGTCACCTCTGAGAGCTAAGGAAAATGACCTTTATATACAGGTGGCCTTTCTGTCCAGGTTGATTTCTATAGAAAGTGTCATTTTGGGGTTATGAAGAGTCTGCTTTATACACATATGGCTGCTCTATAGAGGTGTCTGCTAATACAGGTTTGACTATATATTAGGGTGGTTCAAAAAAAGTTGATTTTCGAAATATTAACGGGATCAAGGCGAAAAAATTGTGAAACAGGGTAAAAACGTTGCATGCAAAAGGAAATTCAATTCGAAGCACGTTTAGAACTCTCGAATTGAGCTTGAAGTTTTGCCCTTTTGAGCAGTTTTTCTCCGTAGTGAGCCTTCTTCCACGACTTCCGTTTTGACCACAAATCGG